>JADKLZ010020184.1:0-13064 GCA_021533235.1 Biomphalaria straminea | reverse complement strand
TATGACGGTTTATGATATTAGGTCATAGATATGTTCGGGCTGGTAAAACATAGAACAGTCCTGAGCAAGTTAAGACAAGAACATGCTTTATAACAATACCATTGTATATTAGAGCCTCGATAACAAGTTCATCTTTAGATTAGTTCCCCTTTCAGACCTTGTGGTCTATAGGGCATATGATGTAAAGATCATCTGATTCTTTGACCTCCGGTTAACGAGGGTGTCATGTGGCCAGCACATCGACCAACCGGCTTTACTTTCCCCAACTAATGTTAGGTACCCATTAGAGCTGGGTGGACTCAGAGGCGCCCAACGAACCCGGGACCCCAGGTTTAGAAGCCAAGCTTTACCGCTCAGCCACCACGCCTCCCGTCTTTAGATTACGTCCAATTAAAATATTTTATTCTAAATTTATTTAGCATTCGTGTGTAGCTTGGAAAAAAAAAGATAACTTTCAATAATGTTTCTCAAAGGAGATTAAATAGGGGATTGAAACTTGCAGTACAACAACAACAACAAAACAACAACAACAACGACAACAAAAAACAAACAAACAAACAAACAAACCGGGTCTACTTCACTTACAACCATTGTCAAGTTAATATTGTCGAACCTGTATATTAAGGATCACAGTAGCGGACTGGGTATCAAAATCGGCCCGGGCATCACCTTATAAACCGGCCCACAAATGAATGACATATCTTATCATAGGCGTAGCCAGGATTTTTGTCTACCCCCCTCTGCAATGTATTTTTTTAAAACCTAAATAGGTTCTTTTTTTAAATAGTGAAAAGACAGTACACATCACCAAGGACAAATAGGGAGTCTGGGGGAGCGTTGTTTTAATTTGGGAAAAATTAAGTTTAAAGTTGAAAAGTGGGCAAGACGTTGAAGAAATGAAATGTAACAAACGAAAAGTGTAACACAATAATAGAATAAATTAAAGGGAAAACGTGAGAATTAGATCACAAAAAATAGAGAACAGAGAAAAAAAAAAGAACAAAGAAAGAAAAAAAAGAAAAAAAAAAGAAACATGCAGAAGAGAACATAAAAATCGTGGTAAGGTTATTAGAGATACATGGGCATTAAGAGTGTACTTCTATATTGTGGTGTTGTATGTGCAGTCATTGCGTGAAACTTTTGATACAGCAAAAACTGTTGTGAATGCCTGACAGTTTCACTTACCTTACGGCTAATTGGACCGCTCTTTCCAACCTTAGAGTGGCAGACTTCAATTGCAGCACGATTAAGGAGATTAAGCATCATAGAGTGTGTGTGTGTGTATACGTGCATGCGTTATGTGTGTGTGTCCAGGACCGGCCTTAGATAATTGCAGGCCCTAAGCAAAATGAATTTAGTATTCTCATATGAAATCGAAAAATAAAAGATAAACAGCGAAAAAGAAAATTAAGCAATTTATTTAATACCAACGATAACATTGGGCACAGGTTTTGCTATTTTTCTTTAAAAATAATGTTTCAAGTCCTGTGCGATGCCCCCCGCCTATTGGAGCCCCCTAGGCCTTGGTGGCTGTCTTGTTTGCCTATGCCTAAGGCCTACGCTGCGATGTACCGTGTTTTTTAAGTGCATGAGTATAATAATTAGTAATTAAAATAATTAAATGTTCTTGGGTATTAGATGTATTAGATTAAATGTAAAAAAGAAGAAAATAGAAGAAATAAATATTCTGCAAGAACTTAGCATTTTAGCTATAAAATCTATTAGATCTAAAATCTAGTAATAATCATTTAGATCTAGAGTGGAGTCTATGTATCTTGCCTACTCTACATTTAGATAATAGATCTAGATCTGCCCTCATCTAGTTCTCGATTAGCCTTATCTAGATCTACAACAAGCTATCCCGTCAAGTCAGCAGATCTTCTATCTATAGATCTAGATAGTCATGCAAATGAAATTTTACACTTATGAGGTTCAATGTTGTTTTTCTTCTATTTTTGCTTCTAAGAAAACAGTCCTACCTTTGCGTAATTAATAATCCAATCTGCTACAATAATCCGTGCTATTTCAATAATCCAAGTTGTAACGAATATCCAATAGTTGAATCACACTAATTTATCCGAAAAGTAGATGATTGAAAAAGAAATATTTGTACACAAGAACTCCAAAAAAACAACACGTCTGCTTTCACTCAAACTAGGTGTAGGTCAAGGTCAATTTTTTTTTCCGTGTCTCAAATAATGCACATGAAAAAAAAATTGTTATCACAAAAATGAACTTCCGGTCAATGCAATGCTCTGCTTCGCTTGAATGAATTACGTTATGTGTAAAGCTATTGTAGCATGTGGAATGGACCTCATTCACTAATCGTAAACAAACAACATTTAGCCACGTGATTCTATATACTATACAAATTATGTAATGGATAAAGGCTGTCACGTGATACATATTTTTCATTGTTTTATCATACCATGACCTGGCTAAATGTGTTTATTTATGATTGGTGAATGAGGTCCATTCGTTCAATATACTGATTATAAGGCTTGTCGTCGAGTCCGAAGATTAATTAGGTATGCAGTATTTCCCGTGGTTAACCAGTCCCAGCTGCAACCTACATATTTTTCTACATCCAGCGTAGACAAAAACATTTTCCATCTTGTTGAATTTTGATTTTCTTTTCGCAGTCGACGTCAGTCCTCGGGCAGTAGATTTTCACTTGGCCTTAAGTGTGTCCAGCGGCCTTTGAAAGTGATCTCCAGCTGTCTGGATCCGCTGCTTTCTTTTGCATTAATATGTAAGGAGAGAAATTTGACAGTTTTCAATTTTAATAATTGTAAAGCATTGCTTTAGAGAAGATGTTAAAATACGTTTTCGGGGAAAAAAAAAGAAACTAAAAACAGGGGCGGACACTGTATCAAAATCGGCCCGGAATTATCATATAAACCGGCTAACAAATGACATGTCATATATTTTCGATTGTTGGGATATATATACATATATAAATTTCGGAGTGGGGTGAAAATCCCCCCCAACAACGCATATATATATATATATATTAGTGTGTGTATATGTAATTAATCTTCATTACATTCTGATCTGTCATTCTTTGAAACGTTTTTTTCTACCCTAGAATAGAATACTCTCATCCTATAATTAGTAGTAAGACAGTACACACTACCAAGGGACCGCCAGGGAGTCTGGGGGAGCTGCGTGAGCTTTCCCAGTGGGGTCCGGGGCTAAGCTCCGGATCCAAGCATTATTTCCGTTATTTTAAGCTTTAAAAAAATGAATATTCTGATCAATCTGATGTATCTGCAGTGCAATTAGCCTGCTTCTCTTCGGCTAAAAAAATCAAGAACCAAATCTGTTATTCACTGAATAATCCAACACTGAAGACACTGAAACCTGAGGCAAGTGATGGTTTAACCCCTCCCCCTCCGGGCTACGCCCATGTGTTATATTATAGATATTAGCCTAATTCTCTACAAAATAAAGTTTGATAACGCATCGAAAACTGGATGTATGCATAAGTAGAATTACATAACCTACATATTTTGCCACATCCAGGGCAAGCAAATCCATTGTCCGCAGGTGGTCGGTTTAGATTTTCTTTTCGTCGTCTGCGTTTGTCCTCGGCGGCAGATTTTCTTTTGGTCTCAAATGTGTATCCCGCGGCCTTTGTGAGTGACCTCCAGCTGTTTTGTTCCGACGCCGCTTGCAGTCAGGTGCTCTCTTCTATGTCAGCCAAGGAAAGTTGACGCCTAAGCTGGTCTTTGAAGCGTTTCCGTGGGGCGCCTCTGTTACGTTGACAACCTTTTAGCTCACCAAAAAAGACTGCCTTTGGCATACGTTCGTCTCCCATTCGGGATACGTGCCCTGCCCAGCGTAGCTGTCGGACCATAAGAAGTCCCTCTATACTGTCCATACCGGCGTTCGCAAGGACATCGCTGTTTCTAGTGCGGTCCTGCCATCGTATGTCCATGATGGAGTGCAAGCATCTTTGGTGAAAGCGCTCAAGAAGTCTTAGCTGTTTTCTATATTGAGCTGTTAATAAGGTGGGTGGTTTGCAATGTCGCAGCTGTGTGTATGCGTTAACCTATATTAATGTTTTTCTTTGTCATCCCTTTTTTTCGTTAACTGACAACCATTAAAAGACGGAGGAGAGAAGGAACAAAAAAGGGAGTGCCAGCAAAGGCCCATGCCGACCTGCAAAATGATTAGGCCAAACACAACCTCTGAGACATCAAAGCTGTGTTGAATTCCATGCCTCTCGTGCATAGCAGAAAGTACGGTCTAACGTTTTGCAAATGATAATACGTAAAGTATAGTGTAGCCCCCCCCTTTTTTTGTTGATATTCTAGTTGAATTTCAAACATAATTAGGCCTAATTGTAATAATAATTTAAAAAAAAAACGTGTTCGGGCCTTTGTGTCTTGCTGCTATCTTTTTTTTTTCAAGTTGTCTGTATTGAATTTTTGTTTCTTTGGTCGCGACCAGACCGGCCCATTTGGTACCGGCCCACCGGGCATTTGCCCGTTTGCCCATATAGCCAGTCCGCCCCTGAAGGATCACATTGAGCCCCCTGATGATTTAAGAGCTGTATACAAAAAACCAACGCAAATTAAAATTTTATGGCAATATCTCAAGATCCAAAGGGCTCGCAAAGAAGAGGCAGTTTGAGAAAGTGAAGAGAAAAAACATACAAGAATTAAGGAGCCTGTCATTGAAAGAGATTCTATATAAGGCAAATTACAGAGAGGAATGGAGAAAGACGGTCGACAGATCATGCATTTGTTTTTTAAATTTTTTTTTCAAATTTTTACGGCTGGCTGAAACATCGTGATTACCATTTTAGTATCCTTGGGAAAAGTAAATACTAATTTACGACAGTGCGTCCACCACACCAAAGGACTGTCTCTCTCTCCACAAACTCAAATATATACAATTTTAAACTAAAATATGCATGTTAGATATTTTTTTAAAAAGTAAAATTACCTTACATTTACACCAACTTTTATCTTGATTTCCCCTAACATTTACCTTGATCTGTATTCAAATTTTCAACAAACTGAAACCCCACTATAATCCTACTCCTGGACCTCCACATATCTAAATCCGGCCCGGCAATTACCTGGATAGGTAAAGGTCATGTGAAGGAGGAGAAAATGTATATTGAATGTTAGACTGCTCTATGAATTTGAACATTTTTCTATTTTCTATAAAAAGTTAATTACTTTAGTAGTGCATTTACGTTTAAGGTATTTACTTTCTGTTAAAAAGAAAGGTCTGTAATTAATTATGCATAACACAGTATTACACCAAAGTCAATAGGAGTTCATCTCAGATACTTAGATGATTCTAAATAAGAGTGTTCCATGTTAAAGAATTTCAATGTTTTTATAATTTTATTTAGCAAGAGATCGATGTAAATTGTCACGGATGAATGTGTGTTTGAATGTATAATCTATCTTTACATATGCGCGAATGACCGGAAATGTGTTAGTTGTCAGAGAGAGTCCAGTTTTGAAAGATGTTTTGAACATCAATAAAGTTTATGTGTTAGTCGAATTGTGCAGTGTTTCGTAATTTTTAGATGAACCCAGGGACGCCAAGACATCAAGACTTAAGGTAGTTACTATCGAGTTAATATTAAAAATATAAATAAGGAGAGCTGTGATATAAAATCACATTAGTTACTTGCAACAAATTTCATTAGGTGACCACCAAGAAGATATTTACACGTAATTCATAGCTTCTGATATTCATGCTGAAATATTTAAAACCTGCCTTTTACCTGCCAGAGTGGACCAGTTCGGGAGACGATTCTGAGTTTCAATTTTCTACACAAACTAACTTGTATTTCATGACTTTGTTCAACTTTAGAAAATTTCTTAAACAAAATATTAGAATTCTAACAGTCTAGTTTTTGTGGTACGTGTATTTTTTTAAACAATTTTTTTTAGTGAAGTGACATTTAAAAACAATGTTTGAATATAAGAACAATTCCTCCACCCTCCACTGACCTCTAGGAATTTGGTATCAATCTATTTTTTGATTCATTACTGCTCAGAAAAGGTACACTGGGAGTGCAAGCCTAAAGGAAAGCATCCTCAGTATATATGGATACATTCTTTTTGTCCAGTCCTTTGTAATGTTCAACAAAATAGGTATCTAAACTGAAATGTCTTTGTCACCATATGATTTAAGACAAACAACAACCACAAAGAAAAACAAAAAACTCCTCTAGCGGTCAATGCCTCTTTTACTATTTGTTTAAACGTACTGAGGCGAAACATCGATTCCAGGATATATCATTTCCTATGAAACTTCCATTTAGCAACTTCCCCCCATAACGGTTTTTCGGGTCATTGCTTCTCGTCGAGGTTGTGAAAAAATATCCGTATTCTAAGTATTATGATATCAAAAAAAAAATACCCACTATACACACACGCGTACATATTTTGTAGTAAGATATACACGATTAACAGCTTTATAAAGGTTAATATAAATATAAAAAACAACAACATTTATTTCAATTTAACAATGCACAATTACAGTACTAATCCCCCTCCCCAAATAAGCAAGTTCTAGAAAAATCTAGGTCTTGTGGGAAATAACAAGTTTTAATTTGCAAGGTGACATCGATGACACACTTCTGTACAGATCATTTACCTGTATTACAAGCATCAGAGCGTGTCAATCACTTGTACGCAAGATTGGCTAATTGAGACGTGAACCTGAAGACCAGTCAAAATTCATGAGCCCTAACCTTTCTGGGCTACATATTTCTTTCTAGGCTTCCATTAATTGTAAAAGATTTTAATCCTTGTCTGCTGATTAAAACAAACGTCTGCAGATTTTTTTCTTTAACCTGTAGGATATATCTAAAATTTAGCCAATACTTATGGTTGTGGAACATTGGACATGCAATTATGGCTCTAAATCTCTAAATGGACCTCATTCATTGACCATAAACAAACAACACTTAGCCACGTTGTGCTCTATCTCTTCTATATAATTTACGATCTAATTTCTAATACACGATGGTTTTTCACGTGACAGTTTTTTTCGTTGTTTTATCAATATGATCACGTGACTAAATGTTGTTTGTTTACGATTGGTGGATGAGGTCCATTAGGATTAACAGAGTAGACCAAAGCTATTATTGTCTTTCTATTTTCAGACACTCTTTTACACACTCTTTCACACTTCTACACACACTTTTACACACTCCATAACAATCTTACACACTCTTTAATACACTCTTTTAAACATTCTTTCACACTTTTACACACATTTTTACACACTCTTTCACACACTCTTTTACACACTCTTCCGATGTTAAAACCAATGTATGTTTTTCTTTAATAAAATCAACCGAAATCTAATTTCTAGATCAAACACTGTACTGCTCTTAGACATAGCTGAAATAGTTTGGGAAACTTGAACAATAAACCCAACGTGGTAGGATCTCATATGTGGTATGATCTTATGCAAAAGTATTTTTTATTTGGTGAGCTCAAGGGTGGTCGGTGTAACAGAGGTGCCTCCCTAAGGCCAGCCAGGTGGCTGATTACTTGAACTGAAAGCACATCTGTCAGCAGGCGGCTTCCGAACGAGACCGAACTAATAAATAATTAACACTTGAACATTTAAACGTTACACAATAAAACAATTAAAGATGTAAATAATAAAAGAAGACACTTGGACACATGACATTTAGAATCTACTTCATAAATAATAGGGGGGGGAGGATATAGAAGGATATATCAATTTGCAATCAATTGTCAATGTTTAAATATTTATAATAATAGTTTATGACAAACTCCGTCATGGCCGGTCCCGAGCCCGTTAGAGGGTTGGGCGTAGGACTAGAGACTCCGCTCTATATCTTGTCTTATCTTATCTTATCTTATATATTTTCAGACGTTACTTCAAAAAAATGTCACGCATTTTGATTAATGGCTTAAATTCTGCTACGTCGTTGGTTTTCCTGGCTGATTCAGGCAACCCATTTCATTCTCTGGTACTAGAGAAGAATGGGCGCATGTAAGAATTCAGTACCATTAGCTCACCATTTAGCACAGAAGCTGATTCAGCTTCAGATGACATAATTCCAAGCAAATTATGACCTGAAAAAGAATTTCCAGTCAATAATGGATGCCAGAAGCTGTATTTTCACTTTTAAAAAACTTTTCTGATAAACTTTCACATTATTTTATTACAAATACATCTGTGTATACGTCTTATAGAAACTAAACAAGTGTAATCCTAGGTCAATGCTGACTGTCTGTAATGTGACAGCAGTCACAAGGATACCAACCTGTAAGCCAGTTTCACTGTTCGGGAACATAACGCACGAGTGCAAACAGTTAAATACTTTAAATTATGAATAATAATATATGAAATGTTGTAACGTAAAAAGGCACTATCATTTTTTTTAAATCGTAAAATTGGTTGTAATTCCTCAATTGGAAGTTTAAAAAGGAATAGTAAATGTATAATACGGTAAAATATGAAGTTAAAGTTAGTTAGCGTATTTTTCAAAGTTTTAAGTACTGATAAAATATATTTAAATGCGGCCCATTTCCAATTTTTTCTTAATGCGGCCCTCGATACAAAAACGGTTGCCCATCCCTGATATAGACGAAGCGGTGAGCTTCTTTTTTCGATCATTGAAACTCATCTCATGGGTATTAAAGTTCATATAAATATGAACATATTTAAAGATAAACAGTCTTTACAAGGCTTTGAGATATTACACATATAAATAGTAATGTTTTCTGACTAAATCTATATTTATTTTAATCGTTCGATAAAATTTACCAGAATAAACAAGTTAAGTGGTTTAGGATACACTTGAGCAATTTAAGTTTCAATATTAGTAAAGTTAATAATTTTTATGACATATTTTACAAATGTTCTTACTAGTGGAAAATAAAACAAAAATGAAATTAAAATTATTTTGTTTTGTTTTATTATGTTTTTTTTCCGAACACACATCTATTAAAATCAATACATGCATTGAATTCTTTCTTTTCTAAATAAATAATACATGGCGTTGTGCGAAATTCTAAACTTATAAATAAAAATCATAATCCCAACTAAAGATATGTAAAGGATTTATTTTTAAAAATTTAAATAAAATAAAAAAGAAAAAAAAGACCGAAATTTGAAAATTAGCTTAAAAGCAACAACCATAACAGCAAACAAGAAAAAAGTAACATAGAATAATTTTAAAATGATAGAAAAAAATGAAATACAGGATAAATAAAACACATAATAAATACTAATTATGAGTACAAATATTGCGAATCGCAAATCATAAAAATCATCTTAAAGCTGTTAGTATGGTATATGTTTACATTTATTAATACCGTTTCATTGTGTTTGAAACAAAATATTGCCGGTATAAAATGCCATTTGAACAACTCAATACTGTTTCTTTCCTTCTTAAGGTTTATCAGTGTGCACTTTTTTTATACATAACATCAGCACACAGCAAACTCAACAAAAATATAAAAAAAGTCTATAGCAACAATAATATATAAAGTGCATCAGAAGGTTAAAAGCTATCTTGATCAATAAATACAATAATCATGAAAATCTCTCAAATTTCATTTTCAAACAAAGCCGTAATGAGAGTTTTAATAAAATCTAGTCTTAAGATTTAATTAACTACGCAACACTTTCGTTTCTTAGCCATAGGTTCATCTTTTTGATCATTCTCATTGCTTGAATTCTTGTTTTGATCTCTTTGTTTGATAGCTGTAAACAATTCATTAACAATAAGAATATAAAAAATTCTTTGATAGAACATTTAGAGTTATTGTTTTGATCTTAATAGATATCGAATGTAAGATAAAAAAAACAAACAAATAACATTTGTTTACCCCGCCACCATTCCCCTTACTTCACTTGTGAAAGAATTCTGGCTAAGCGAATGTATATACCTAGTAGACTTTATAATATTTCAATTATCTACTTTATAATATTTCATTACAGGCCTTTAGATGTAGACTTTGAAGACGATGCACATTTTTTTCGGAACAATAAGTTATTAAACTCTTCAATAAATAACGCCTACGGGAGGCAATACAAACGTAGAGTCAATCAAGAGAAATATTTTCTGGTTCTAAAGTCCAATTATTTTTCTTACTTTGAACAATTCTAACGGACAAACTTAAGTTTTCTCAGTGTGACAAACGAGCTTAACATTCTTTTCCAAACGATAGAAACAGTAACTGGCAAATTTATTGGACAATTGTTAGAGTAGTTTTCGAAATCCGTGTTTCATGTGTTTATGTTTTGCCAAACTAGAAGGTTCCAGGAATTTTCCCCGGTTTTACAAGTGAAGTAGAGGCATTTGAAAAATATTTAGTGACGTTTTTAAAAATCTTAAAACTTTAACCAGTTATAAAAATTTCTTAGGTAAGATCCGTAACCATCTGAATCGATAGTACTAATACGAAGAACCAGATAAAATATACAAAATTCTACATTAAAAAAAACGCTCTTTCGGCTACATCTATGGACAGAAAGACACTAGTGTAATTGCAAATGATCTACTGAACTCCCATATATGAATACGTCAGCATTTCTTGTAACTTATACGGGCGTTAATGCAAAGTGAAGCTTAATATTAAAGCCACGAATAATTAAAATTTATCACCTTTAACGAACTCTTCAGCAGCAGAGTTTAGTATTTCACAAACTTCCTTACTGCGATTGCGACTGTACACTTGTAAAATCTTTTCGTTAAATTTCTTTGGACTGAAAATTCTGCTTATCTAAAAATAAACGTATAAAAAAATATTGGTTTATGTACCTGTTCATGTGCTATGTGCTGTCGCAGTTATTAAATTGACTTCATAGTCAAGTTTATCTCATTTAAATAATGCCGCGTTCAACATTTGTTGATGACGTCATTGCCCCTTATTTATACTAAGTGACTTCCCTTTGTACGCTTGTCATCTTTTCTGGTGACGTAGTGCTCAAGCGCTACGATTGACGTCTGCTTGTCTCTCCTCCATCTTGCGACTTAGAGACAAGTCGTGATTCTAAGAGCTCTTGAATTATTCTTTGAACATAATACTGGATAGCCTTATTGTTGTTCCTTGATTGATTCTTGAATTGGATTATCTTGACCCCTGTTTAGGGGTCTTAAGGTTGGATGTTACGTTTTAAGGTTGGATTTTACGTTTTGGGTCCTTGTTTTAGATCTTGGATTTCGTCTAAGCCTAAGGTTCTTTGCATAGTGTTCTGTTGCAAGTCTGAGGGTACAGATTCCAGACTGTGGGCTGCTTGTGTCAGACATGCTGAAGATATGAAGATGGGTGTTATGAACTGCTGAGCTGTTTGTTGTTATGAACTCTGATGTTGACTGTTGATGGCATCATAATTAAAGGACAGATCTATAGGTGTGTTGAGGAGTAATTCATTAAACACCTGACATGTGCTACAGACTATCGTCAAGAAAGATCAAAGCTCAAGCCATGTCATGTCAAATTCTGCTGGAGGTTTAGGACTTTGTTAAATTACCTTTGCTTTCTAACAGAACATCTTAAACTTATTCAACAAAACAAAGTTGATTTATTTAATTGGTTACAAATAAAGCAAAAGAAAGTTTTGTCTTAATGTCGAGAGAGTAAAGATGAGTTCATAATTAAACAAATACAATCATTTAACATTGATGGCTTTGTCTTATGTGTTTGGACAAAGTAATTATTTTGTTATGTGAACCAATACTCTAATGCTTAGCTAACAAAATTGTGTTTGATTTAGTTGTTTTTTTTTGTCGAAAGTTGGTTGTCTTAAAAAATCTAATTATTACCTTGTCTGGGAAGTGAGCTTCATCAAAGGTTCTCTTGCTATACACTTTCAACTTTCTGATTGGATCTTCGGATTTTAACCCATAGTCCAGATCTATGATCTAAATATAAGTATAATGAGTTTATGTGACCAAAGAAAGAATATATATTTTTTAGGCAGTCTATTTGAATTCGTTAGAGCGTGTACACGGTACGGTTATCTAATTAGATCATGAGAGACAATCACTGAATATCACAATACAGGAAGAGTTACCTCCCTTGATTTAAATCAACTTCGAGGTACCTACGTCCGAGGATCATCTCATAACCAATAGGAATAGGGGCTGATATCACCTTTTTCTGAATCTTGATTGCATTCTTCTACTGGTTCATAATGCTATTTGTTGGTAGCTCTATATGAAACAAGTTTTGTTTTGCTCGATTTGTTGGAAAGAATCTAATGTAGCGGATCCAGAACTTTGGAGTGGGGGGGGGCGATTTTTTTGCAAACCCTAACCCTAACGCCCAGTAAACCCTAACCCTATGCATAAACGTGTGTACAGCATATATATATATATATATATATATATATATATATATATATATATATACTTACGAGAATAAAAAGCAGTGTTTTTTAACCTTCGTGAAAAAAAACAGAAGCTAGAAGAGTTTTCTTGCTTTTTAACTGCAGAAACGTATTAACCTAACATATACAGCTCATTATACATACCAAAAGCGTTATTTTGCATACTTCACTGCAGTAATGCATTCTCCTGAATCTACAACTCATTATTAATCATTGGGGTACGGGGCCAAACCCCGACGCCAAAAGCATTTTCTTGCATTTATCACTGCAGAATTGCATTATCCTGACATCTACAGCTCATTACTTATTAGTAGTTTCGGGGCAAAGCCCCGACGCCAAAAACGTTTTCTTGCATTCATCACTACAGAAACGCATTATCCTGACATCTACAGCTCATTAATTATCAGTAAATTTTTGGCGAAACCCCGACGCCAAAAGCGTTTTCTTGCATTCTCCACAGAAGAAACGCATTCTCCCGACCCAAAGCTCACTATTCATCCTATTAAAAAAGGACCTTTGAAAAATGTTGACAAATATTCTAATAATATTCATCCATAAAAATATCCATCGCCCCCTCCCGACCCCACCATATCGGCCAAGACTAGAGGGGGGGGGCGAAATATAAATAATTAGTATATATTATTAACACAAGTCATAAGTTCGTATACAATTATGTAAATTCTAAACTAGAATTCGTCCGCCCCCCC
>JADKLZ010020139.1:0-14410 GCA_021533235.1 Biomphalaria straminea | reverse complement strand
TCATGGCGCCGCGCTGTGAGATCCGGCGCACAGGTTGCTGAGGAAAAAAGAACAATGCTTGCGAAAGAAAAACGCCAGAGAAGGAAAGCAAGGCAAACGACACTAGCTCCAGCTGGAATTACCTGCCCAGAGTGCGGCCGAACATTCCGGGCTCGCATAGGTCTCACCAGCCACATGAGGAGGCACAAAACCCCAGTGCAAAGCCCTCAGCCCACTGGATGACAAAGTGGTCGTCATCGAACCACGATGGACGAACTATATATTATATCTAGTTATAATAAATATGTATTATGTCAATTATATAACATGTAGGTTTGAAACATAACAAATTTGAATTATGGGGACTACTTAACACCCCCGTGGTGGTTGAGTGGTAAAACACTTGGCATCTGAGCCAAGAACTCAGGATCAAATGCTAGTAAAGACTGGGATGTTGAAATTTTAGGGTTCTTCACCAAAATCTAATGGGTACATGACAGTAGGAGAAAGGTAAAAGCAGTTAGTGTGCTGGTCACATGAAAGACATATTAATCGTGGGCCAAAGAAATAGATGACGTTAGATTATCTGCCCCATAGATTGCAAAGTCTGAAAGGAGTACATTAAAACTATTTTTTATAACACCCTGAAATCTTGGCAACAGAAAAACATTTATATACAACCTCAATACCATTAACAATAAGTCAGTGATGCCTTCATGTCAAAATGAAAATGCGTATTCCCAGACCTGCAAATGCGTATTTTGGGTGGCTAATGCGTATATTCATAAATATTAAGAAATATATTCAGGAAAGACTAAAATCATTTAAGCATGTAATATACACAAAATGCAGATATTGTATTCCACATTCCATAATAGCAGTAGCAAAATTTAATTAAAAAAAGAATGGGAATTTTCATTACAAGTGAAATGAGACTTACACCAGATGTAATGGTTTGCTTAGCTGGATCAGAGAAATTTAATTATGTATTATTATTTTTTTCATAGGCTATTTAGTTTGCTGAATAGCTGTTGATATAAAGCTATGTGTTCTGGTTTCTGATGCTTGAAGTCGTTCTATAATATAAATTAGAATTAGATTTGGATCTATATCGAGATAGAACAACAACCCAACATAATCAACACTCTTTGTGCCAGTGTAGAACAACTTGAAAACTTCAAGGGAATGAATTAAATTGCCTAATTTACATATGACAAATCATTCACATTTGAAATAATACTGTGATAATGTTTACTACTTCATGTTACAACAGATTCTTACAATATGTATCACATGTATAGGTATTAATATTTCTTTTTGGTGTTAATTACCTTGATCTAAGATCTGTAGTTTGTGAGTAAGTCCATATTGAATCCCAGAAGTGACTTTTCCTTCAATTGAAACACCACATCTAAGCTCTTCTGCCTCGTCTTTCTTTAATATATAGGAAATATGAAGGCTCCCTAAATAAATACAGACAAATTACTAAATAAGAATAGTAAAATGTTAAGTCGCGTAAGCTTTCTATTTAAAATTTATAAATGTACTACTTAAACAAGAATAAGCATGATTAAAAGAGATTTTGTGTTAATAAAAACTCAGAGGTGAACTGGTCCACCTATTGGTCATTTGTTTGGTGAACAATGAAGGTAAATGACCGGTTTCAATATTATCAGCATGAATATAATAAGTTATACGGCACAGACTAACAACAACTACAATCATATCTCACTCAATTTAAAAAAAAAATAAAGGTTTGCTGGGCTCACATGAGATTTTTAAAGAGTTCCTTATATTTTTATTCTCTAAATAGCCTGTTGTGTTTTGCTCCATAAAAGTAAGAGGGCTTAGAGCAGGGAGCATCTCTGAGTAAGTTTTGGAAATGAATACCAAATAGAATATTTCCTCCAGGACAAAAATGGTATTCAGAACATATATATATTACCAGAAGTGGTAATGGATATAAGCTTTTCGCTACCTATACAATGATTAAAAATGGAATTCATCTCAAAGAGCGCCTTTCAACCTGTACAACTACTGGATTTCACATGTTGATCAGATATTGAGTCCGGCGGAACTGTTTTCCATGACAAGAGAAGGAGCAAAGGTGATTTGGGGCTTCTCTTAAACCTTCCATGTGAAATTTGCAACTGTAAGTTACATATTGATGCTAGAGATCTTGTATTCATGCATATATATTGAATAATCATGAGGATATTAGTCTTTTATCTCTTTCAATACAAGAAGGTAGTCAAGTCCAATCTTTTTCAATAAACAAAAGGGGTCAAGACCCCATTCTTAGATTGATAATAAAGTAATTATGGAGAATTGCTACAAGGTCAAAGATAGCACAGTGGGAAATTGTCAATAAGATTGGAAACACTAAGATTCAGTTCTTAGCCAACAAGAATAAAAATAGTGTTTTAACCATTTTTCTCAAATTGACCAAATGTGACTTGACCACTATCTTGATCTATACCCTTGAACTGGTTACTCAACCAAATTAAAATAAAAACTAACCATATTTGTCTATGAACATTCGATCATCCAAAGTCATCTGTACTTGCTCTATTCCTTTATACCATTTATATGTTACACTTTCAGCCACGACTTTAACATTAGCACAAATCATTTTAATGTATTGATACTCAATACCATTCAACAGCACATTCGCAAGCCCTGCTTCAATCACCTCAAGTCCTGTTTATATAAAAAAAAAATTGAACATAAAGAAAAAAAAAATTAGATGTTAGTAGTTAACAACAAAACATCAAGAAAAGTGTGTTGACGTATCTCATACAGCTGGTATACAAGTACAAGATAACATCCGCCAAGCCATTAGAGCTGTCGTTTTCATGCAGTGGACACCCTCTCATTGTGGCATGAGGGGCAATGAAACAGCTGATACCCTTGCAAGAGAGTGAGCTTTATCAGCCACACACTACAAAGCACCAAGCAAGTTTTTACAAGCTACAGCAGAAATCTGAGCACTCATTTACGAGAAGTGGTTAAAGGTCTGGGAGGAATCCAGAAGAGCACATCGTGTCTGGCAGCATATACATCACCCAGATTGAGATGATCCATGGTGAAGGTTAATTAGGTCAGAACAAACAATCAGTGCGCAGTGTAGGACAGAACATTGTCTTGTTGGGGCTTACTTTGCCCGGTTCCATTTGAACTACGCCTTCCGGTGCTGTCCCTGTGGAAAGAGCGCCAAAACAGTGTTGCACCTCTTGTACGAATGTCCCCAGCTCCAAGAGCTGGGGGGGGGGGCAGTTTTGAGCAGTCATTCGACATCTATGGTAGCTACGAGCTATTACGCCAAAAGGCCCAGTTTCTTGCCGAAGTACTACGGGAGAATTGAGTCCTTCCTGCTCTGATTTTTCAATAGGAATTCTTCTCAGGTATACATGTAATCTTTTGTTTGCATGTCAAGTATACAAAACATAAAAGTAGAATAATTTCAGAAAAATCACATGTGATGATAGATATCAAATCTCTACTAGTATGAACCAAAGAATAGTAACTTAAACTAGAAACCAAAATATTTTTTTGCTAAGGGTTTTAAAAAAGTACACTGAAAATGTGCTTTAGCTCTCTCTTTCTCCATCTTTCTCTCTCCTTTACTTTAATCCTCTCTATTGATTTGATTTCACTTTTTCTATTACTTCATCTTTTTTTTATTGCTTTTCTTTGGCTTCTTATGTCATTATCCTATGTTCCCTTTCTCTCTCTTTTAAGCAGCCCCCGAAAGGTTTAACAAAAGAACTAACTAGCAATAGCGTTTATTGTAACATATTTCAAGAACGTTGATGGGAGAGAAGTGACCCCTGAGCTACCTCATTAGGTGTCATCGACAGTGTATTGGGAGGTTTCCATGCCAATCTTAGGTGATCAGTTAACGCAGGGGTCTCAAACGCGCGGCCCGCGGACACGTCCGAGAATTCATTAACATTAGATAAAATTTACAATGACCACATATAAGCCGTGAAATGATTTAAAACTGCACAACGTGAGGGTGTTTCAATAACTGGAAGCTTGTATTGACAAGTGTGGGCTAACGTTAGAAAAACTTACTTCAGTGGCTATGGACGGTGCATCAGCAAAGTGTTCAGAGAAGGTTGTTGTTGGATTAATGGTAGAGAAACGGAATCAGCTGAAGTTGGCGGGACTTTTTGCAGCCATACACTGCATTCTGCACCAAGAAGCACTCTGTGACTAAAGTCTATAAAGGAAGAATGTGATGGATGTTGTCGTGAAGACGGTGAATTTCATACGTGCACGAGGTCTCAACCACAGACAGTTTGTGTTATTTCTAGTTGATTTAGAAACAGAATTCGGATAGTTGCTGTATCATACGGAAGTCTGATGGTTGAGTCGTGGAAAAGTGCTGCAGAGATTGTTTGAACTGAACGGGAAATAGCATTGTTCATGGCGATGAAAGACATACCTCAGCTCAGTGACCCAATGTATTTGTCGGATCTTGCTCTTTTACTGACATCTCAATGCACTCAGTTCAAAAGAACAGGGCACAGTTTTTCCTTGTTGCCACTCCGTTCGCAGTTGATGTGAAAAACGTTTCAGAGGAAATCCAGATGGAACTAGTGTGGCACTTTTCTAAGGCAAAAATATGCTGATGTTCGCGTTCCAGATTTCTACCAGTTTCTTCCCAGAGAGAGGCTTCCAAACTTATTCTGCGCAGCTGCTAGAATTCTAGCGATGTTTGGGAGTACATACGTTTGCGAACAGTTTTCTTCAGAATGACGATCAACAAAACAGCATTATGATCAACAAAACAGCAATACGATCAAGACTGATTGATGAGCATCTGAGAGCAATCTTGCGGCTTGCCACTACATGCGGCTTCAGGCTTAACGTCGATGGACTGGTCTCTGTCAATGCTCTCAGCTGAGACATAAGTGACGAGACATCTGCGGTAGGCCTACTACATATAGTTTTTTTTTTCGAGGGGAAACAACAGTTTCTGCTTTTTTATTAGTGACATCTCTGTCAATATCTCAACGTCAACTTATTTTAGTAACCTAAACTGCCTGTGCTTGTAATAAATACACTAAATGTAATTAATAATTATAAAAACTTTATTTTAGCACTTAACAGCAGTGACAGTAGTATTCGTAAAATTTAATGAAAAAACATTCTCTTTTCGTGATGCGGCCCTGTTGTGAATTTGTGTAGTTGGATTGTCACCCCTTAGTATTTGTTTACATTTGTTATCCTGTGTACTGACCTTATTTCGTGATGTGATTTCTACTATGTGTGTAGTTGTTTGTCATTCAGTGAAATAAAGCTTAAGAATGTAACACGGATTGTTATTATTGAGTACAACAATTTATTTCACTGAATCTGTACAACATGGATAGACTACTACGGCCTGAGAGATTCGATGTCGAACCTACTGCACCTCAAGCACAAGAAAAGTGGCTGCATTGGTATGCAACATTTCAAAACTTTCTGTCAGTAGTTACGATAGGAAATGTAGATAACAAGAAACTACTTATAAATTACATCTCACCTTCAGTTTACCAACTAATCAGTGACAAGGAAAATTACGAAGAAGCCGTCCAGTCACT
Source organism: Biomphalaria straminea (assembly GCA_021533235.1). NCBI lineage: Eukaryota > Metazoa > Mollusca > Gastropoda > Planorbidae > Biomphalaria > Biomphalaria straminea. The sequence goes on along the minus strand of JADKLZ010020139.1, from coordinate 8,840 downwards.
AAATAACATTTACGTGCAGCCCACTAACGAGGTGTTTGCAAGGCATAAGTTAGCCACATGTAAACAAGAGATGGGTCAAAGTATAGACACATTTATGCAAAAACTCCGCAGTCTTTCGAAAGACTGCAAGTTCAAAGCCGTAACAGCGGAGCAACACCGTGATGAATCAATACGGGATGCATTCATTACAGGATTAGCATCCAACAGTATCAGAAAACGCCTCCTGGAAAAAACTGATCTTACGTTAAAGGAGGCCTTTGAAGAAGCAAGAGTACTGGAACACGCCCATCAACACTCGTTGCTGTACGAGGCACAATTAGAAACTAGTTGTGCTACTACAAATGGAGAACACCCTGCTGATTCTGTCGCTCCAAATTTGCCTGATCCAAGAGCCCCGATCAGTCCAAATCAAGCAAAACATGAGGTAAGCGCTTTATATAGCAAGTGCTCCTTTTGTGGTAGGGGAAGACATCCTCGTAATGAGTGCCCCGCACGTGAAGCAACATGTAATCTATGTGGCAAGAAGGGACATTTCCAGAGGTCCTGTAAATCAAGAAAATCTACAGCTTTCGCACTCGCTACGTTGCACTCTGTAGGACTAGGAAAATCAACTTCTTTGATTCTTCTCAATGGGATGCCACTTAAAGCCTTGATAGACACTGGAAGCTGTGAGAGTTACGTATCAGCCCGAGTTGCCAGGAGTCAAAAGTGGCCTATAAAAACCTCCGTGGACAGAATATTTATGGCTTCTACTCACCTTTCTCGAGTTACTGAAGGCCATATCTTTGCTACCATTCAACTCAAAGATGAAACATATGAAAATATAAAACTGTCACTTTTAGATGGATTGTGTTCAGATGTAATTCTAGGCTTGGATTTCATAAGCTTACACGAGAAGCTACAGATTCCATTTAGTGGAAAGAGACCACCCCTGTGTGTAAGCACCCTTAAACCAGCTAAAGTAGAGGCGCCTAGTCTCTTTAGTAACTTATCTCCAAACTGCACTCCAGTGGCAACTAAGTCACGCAGGCACTCACTACAGGACTCGAAGTTTATTAATGCTGAGATTCAGAGACTACTAAAAGAAGAAGTAATAGAACCTTCAAAGTCCCCCTGGCGGGCACAGGTTCTAATAACAGGCAATGAAAGGCACAAAAGACGTATGGTTATTGACTATAGTCAGACAATCAACAGATTTACGCTGCTAGACGCCTATCCCATGCCAAGAATGGATGAATTAGCAGAGAAGATATCACAATTTTCTGTCTTTAGCACTCTGGACCTCAAGAATGCTTATCATCAGATCCCGATTAAAGAAGAAGAGAGGCCATTTACAGCTTTCGAGGCTGGGGGTAGACTTTACCAGTTTCGAAGAATTCCATTTGGAGTTACAAATGGAGTGGCTTGTTTCCAGCGAACCATAGATAAAATAATCGAAGACGAACAACTAGAAAATACATTCGCTTATGTGGACAATGTGACCATCTGTGGAAATGATACCGAATCTCATGATAGAAACCTGCAGAGATTCTTCAAAGTTGCTCAGAAGTATGGTATTATCTTCAATGAAGCTAAAAGTGAGATCGGAACACATAGCGTCAGACTGCTGGGATACGAAATAACTAAAGGTCAGCTCAAGCCTGACCCTGAAAGATTCAGAGCCTTGCGGGAATTAAAGGCTCCGTCGAACCTGCGAGAGCAGAAACGGATAGTGGGCTTGTTGGCCTATTATTCTCTATGGATTCCTAACTTCTCCGACAAAATCAGCCTCTTAGCCAGAAATAAACAATTTCCTGTCCCTGGGGAAGTCAAACAAGCATTCCAGGACCTAAAGGACGAGCTCGAGGAATCCGCCGTGTATACCATAGACTACACTCGCCCGCTGACGGTGGAGACAGATGCGTCTGACATAGCTATAGCAGCTACACTTAATCAAGAGGGTCGGCCTGTGGCTTTCTTTTCCCGGACACTATCGAGAAGCGAAAGAAGGCACTCTTCGGTGGAAAAAGAAGCGTACGCAATAGTAGAATCTTTGAGAAAGTGGAAACATTTTCTTATCGGAAGACACTTTACCCTTGTCACAGATCAGAGATCCGTGTCCTTTATGTATTGTAGACAAAATAAAGGCAAGATCAAGAATGAGAAGATCCAAAGGTGGAGGTTAGAGCTATCCTGCTTCCATTACGACGTCGTTTACAGACCAGGTGCACAGAACTCTGCTGCAGACACTTTCAGTAGAAATCGCTACTTATCCGCAATGTCACGTAACGACCTAAAATTACTTCACAACAGTTTGTGTCACCCTGGTGTAACAAGACTGCTACATTTTGTGAGATCAAAAAATTTACCTTTTTCCACCGATGACGTCAGAACTGTGATCAACCAGTGCCAGTCATGTGTTGAACTTAAACCTCGATTTTTTAGGCCACCCATAGGACAATTAATCAAAGCCACTCAGCCATTCGAAAGAATAAGTATGGACTTTAAGGGGCCTCTCCCTTCCAACTCACGCAATAAATACCTGCTTACAATGATCGACGAATTCTCGAGGTTTCCTTTCGCCTTTGCGTGTCCAGACATGTCATCTGCTACTGTTATTAAATGCTTAAATGAGTTGTTCGCCTTATTCGGACTACCCTCCTATGTCCATACCGACAGAGGTACTTCATTTATGTCTGCTGAAGTACAGAATTATCTCAATGAAAGAGGAGTTGCTACGAGCAGGACCACGGCTTACAATGCCAGAGGAAATGGTCAAACAGAGAAACTTAACAGTACTCTTTGGAAAGCTATAACCTTAGCTTTACACTCCCAGGACTTGAGTACGTCTCAGTGGGAACTTGTGTTGCAAGACGCGTTACACTCAATACGGTCACTTTTGTGTACGGCGACAAACAAAACACCACACGAGAGACTCTTTGGATTCTATCGCAGAAGTACTTCTGGAACATCTCTTCCAACTTGGCTAACAACTCCTGGTCCCGTGTTATTAAAAAGACACACTAGATCATCAAAGTATGACCCATTAACAGAGGAGGTAGAGCTTGTGAGCAGCAACCCTCAATACGCCCTGATACGAACACCTACAGGCCGAGAAGAAACAGTTTCTTTAAGATATTTGGCCCCAAAAGAAAAAGACTGTTTCACAGAAAATGTGAGACCCCCTGTGTTGAGCGACGGTTCATCTGGGGACGCTACACCCTCACTTCAGGACTGCGCAGAAAGCAGCGCAGAGAACTCTGCTCCGAACCCTCGTGTGGACTCGGTTGAAGTCCCGAACATCGAGAACTCTGCTCCGAACCCCCGTGTGGACTCGGTTGAAGCCCCGAACATCGAGGCACCGAATGACATTGTTGGTGCTGATAATGATGGTGCCTATCCTGGTTACCGTTACAACCTGAGAGAGAGACGATCAAAACCCAACTACAAGGTTTAACAAACTAATGTATTTAGATGTTTATATTTTCTAATGTATTTCGATGTTTATATTTTCATGATCTTTATATTGCCTTGACTATATGTGGTTGTGTTATATGTATAAATTTAAACGTGGGGTGAATGTTGTGAATTTGTGTAGTTGGATTGTCACCCCTTAGTATTTGTTTACATTTGTTATCCTGTGTACTGACCTTATTTCGTGATGTGATTTCTACTATGTGTGTAGTTGTTTGTCATTCAGTGAAATAAAGCTTAAGAATGTAACACGGATTGTTATTATTGAGTACAACAGGCCCACTGACTGGTTTTAATTTCCATTGCGGCCCACATGCTGATATGAGTTTGAGACCCGTGAGTTAACGCTACTCTACTCATATCAGAAGAGTATTAACAAAGATGATGTGTTGCACTGTTTATGTGTGAAATAATGTCAACAATTTTTCAAAATTACTTTAAACTACCAAAACAAGACTATGGCTTGAATATATTTCTGGTCCATTGGTGCATTGATGGGGGCCGCCAATTAGTATGTGTGATAACAAAATATCTTAGTAGTCTTGTTTCCTTTTTCCTTCTGTTATCCTTTTCTTTCTCTGTGCATGGTCTCAAGTTTAAACATTTCTGCTGTCACAAAGCAATGCATAAGTGTAGGAATGCTAGAATCAAAATTGTGGCTTATTAACATGTTGACTAAAAAATAGGCAGATCATACACCAGAAGATACATGACATTCAACTATTAAATAACTGTCTTTGAAATCTTATTTAAAAAACCTTTCATATAATTTGTATATGCATGCAAAATGGATTTATAATAATTTTTAAAAGCTTTAAGAAGACTTTAGAACATTGACACAACTATAAGCCACTTCTGTAACATTCTTATCATTGCACTTGTTGTGCAATTGGGTTGTTTATTTTCTCTGTGTATGTTCAACATGCCAAAAGGTCATGTTTGGAGTGTTGACATTGTACTTGACAATAAGACATGTGAAATGTGTAATTTTATTGTTGAGATGAATGATGATAACTCTTTCTCTCCTAATCGACGATATCAGCGTTGATTTGACCTCATTAGTTTTTGTTCCTGTTCTAAATTTTTAAAACTTGACTTAGTGTTATATACAAAAAGCATGCATTTCCCTTTTATTCCATACCAAATACAAAATTTTTTTTGATAACAAACAACAAAGCTATTGAAGCCCAATCATAGCAAGGTAGAGAAATAGTAATGAGGAAAATAAAGAGTTCCCTCAAAACGTGGAAAAATAATTACGGAGAGAAAGAGTTAAATAAAATGAAGAAATTCAATTGTTGTTATTTAATTACAGAACTTGAATGAAAAGGAAGTTTGCAGTATACATTAGTATTTGCCATGGCCCCAGTTGTCACCTATATATTTTGACACATCCAGGGCAAGCATAACTATTGTTCACCAGTTGTCGAAGGACAGATACAGAGGGCAAAAAGAAACAACTATTTAATTAAATGTTATTTGAGAAAGAAGAAAACAGACTCACGCATCACTCTGAAGGTCAGAGGGGGAGAAATACTGACAGCAAAAGTACGTCCTTCTGGAGCTTCAAAAAAGTTAGTTGAAAAACACCTGTATTCTCCTTCCTCATTCTCAGAAAATCTTTCAAAAGTCAACACGCCAGTGTAGGGATCAAAAGAGATATTGCCACCAATAGTGTCATTGCCTTCTATTTCTCCTGTCCTCCACTCTACTCTGCAATGTATTAAAGAATTTTTAGAGCTTAAAAAGAAAAGATACATTAAATTTAAGGACATCTGAAACCCCCAAATAGAAATGCTTCAATAATAAAGTGAGCTTTTTTATTATCTGTAACATACAAATAACGAGAAAAAAAAAAATTTTTACTTAATCTTATAAAAACTTTTTGTGAAAATATTTTTGAGAGGGGAGGGACTATTTTTTTTTCTCAAATGATGAAAAAATAGATATATCATGCCAAGATTTAGTCTTGAAAACTACTAAATTTAGATCAATAAAACTTCAGCTCTAGTATTGTGAAACAGAATTAAATAAAATTAACCATATGCATTAAATACAAAAACTATAGCTCTGGCTCTAAGCATGGTTGCGACCCATTAGTTCATTATTTTTATGCATAGAAAAACATAATTGTTGTTAAAGTTTTCCAACTTATGACACTTATGTATTTTTACTCTGCTTCACTTTCATCTACTTAGACTACATGAAGAACACTAATAAATAGATCTATCATCTAGATCGAAATCTTTCATAACACCATCTCACTTTGAACAAAATATAGATCTAGTCCAGGGCAGACTAGCTATATGGGCAGCCACAAAAAAAAATTTTTTTTTAAATGAAGGAAGCTTAAAAAAAAAAAGTTCCAACAGCAAGACACCAATGTCCGAACACGTTTTTTTTTAATTACAATTAATTTTGTTTGAAATTCAAAATCAATATCAAAACACTCTACAACCTGTAAGTGTAATTATTATTATTTGCGAAATGTTAGACCGTGCGTTTTGCTATGAACGAGCGGCATGCATGCTTCAGCACTGCTATGATGTCTTTGAGATTGTGTTTCGTTGGATCATTTTGCTGGTTGGCATGTGCGTTTGATGGCACTACCATTTGTTTTCCCTCCCTCGTCCTTTGATGGTTCCATTGACAATGTTACCGAAAAAGAGGGATGAGAGCGGTTAAGTTAGAAAACGCTGATATAACTCAGAAAGAAAGGCAACAGTTAGCGCTTTAACAATACTAAATAGAAAGTAACTTATACACACAGCCGCGAAACTGAAAACCACCCAACTTATTCACAGTTCAATATGGGTATATATAGAGTTCTTCTTTCTGCGATCTGTAATGGAAAAGTAAGTTTTCTTTTTGTTTGCTTATTATTAATAACATAGATCTAAAAATACTGCATTAAATTCTTAAATAAACAAAATTTTTACGGTATGTTTAAAAAAACAACAAATCTAGATCTGAATCAAGTTTTTCTTTTCTAGTGTAGGCCTAATTAATGGCAAACTTATGCATAGTAATAAGTCACAATTGTCAAAATTCTTATTTATGATCTGGTTTTATATAGCGCTACAATATCCGATATTTAATGAAAGGAGATTTATATTTTAAATAATGGCTCATGGTATATTCATATATACAATTTGCGTTTTTGAGGATGTACTAGGATGAAGCAAGAACTTTCACATTGAAAATTTCACATTGAATGTCTCTCTAACCATTCTGCATTCTCTCATTTTAATGGAATGTGTTGCTTGAGTCACACAAAAAAAAAACAATGATTTAGCAGAGCAGAAGTCAATGAGCAACATATATAACTAGATTGACACATTTAATGCAATACCAAAAAGTTTCCAAAACATTTAATAATTTATTCAATTCAAACTCATTTTAATTTAATGCTTCTATTGTTCTGCTAATAGTGTTCAGATAACATACATGTATGAATAAAATACATTACGTAATCCTAGGCAAGCATGCATCCAGTTTTCGATGCGTAATCAAATTACGCAAATAATATGACACATAGATCTAGCCAGTGTGTGTGCGTGGTGGGGGGTTGAGTTTCAAATCATCACTTGCCCCAGAGCTCATGGTCTAAAAAGGAAACTTAACTTACTTATCTAGCCAGTGCAGCCAAAGGGAGTGGGAGCTTGACCTTAACATCACCCTCAAGGGGAATTTGAGGTTTAAAACCCACCTCTTCAATGAAACAAAAAAAAATCTAAAACGACAGTAGCCAATAGAGGTTTTGAGGTACCTCACCCTCATTCCAACAAAAGAAATAGCAAAGCTACAATTATTAAATTTCATGTAGCCTAAGGGGATTTGCGGTTTCCCTCCCCCACCAATAAAAAGAAAAAGGTAAATAATAGTTACCATATTTTACCTACCAGGCGCTGGGCTCCAGTTATTAAGTACATTGAATAGCACATTTGGTTTTTGATTTTTTTAGCAGAAGAGTGGCAAGAAAGTGTACTATAAATGCCTCAGAATATGCATTTCTTTTAAGCTTTAAATACTGGAAATAATGTTTGGATCCGGGGTTGAGCCCCGAACCCCGCTTGGGCCTGGGGAGCTCAGAGCGCTGCCCCAGACCCCTTAGCTGTCAAGGGTGGAGTGTCTACTGCTTTTCCACTAACTAAATGAAGTGCCTATTCTAGGGAACAAAAAAAAATTGGCAGAAATAACAAATATAAGTATGTAAATTGTAATGAAGATTAATTATGTAGGCCTACACAGACACTCGTATAAAAATATATGTGTGAGAGGGAGGAGGGGGAAAAAATACCCCCCTTGCCAGAAAAAAAAATGCTGGTTACTCCCATAATATGACCTGCCATTTGTGGGCCAGTTTATAAAAAATTATTATATATATATGGTTTAATGCCTGGGCGGATTTTTATGTCCCACTCGGACACTCCGCTCCTGATCTTGTCTAGTCTACAATTAATACTAATAGATCTATCTCGATCTTTAGATCTAGTCTTGAATCTATATCTATTTATCAACTTAAACTTTAAACTCAAACTGTTACTGGGTGAGGTGTGTGTGTCTGACAATGAATGAGACAACATGATTGTCTGAGTGTCAGTGACACTGACAGCGTCACTGTGTCGTCTGTGTCTACACTACAGACTACAGTGTGGACTCGAGCTCTGTCACCTAGAGCCTAGAATAGATCTAGAATTTACTAGCCTAGCCTTAGATCTACTTAGACTTAGGCGGGCTTAGGGCCCTTTTAACTAAGTCTAAGACTAAAGTCGACTCATCATACTCTGATACTGTCACTTAGGCTGACTTAGTAGATCTAGACTTTGAGTTAGCATAGTCACGATAGTGTGGCATCGATCTAGATCTAGTCATAGTACTCATAGGGACATAGAAGACTTAGACTAGTCATAGTACTTAGTAGAGTATGAATCATGAATGAATATGTTATGATAGACTGATAGACGCATAGATTTAATTTTAAATTTAGATAATTATAATTGATCTAGAATCTAAAATATATTTTAATTTATATTTTATAGGGTAATAGACGATATTAGGCTGTTCACGCCTGATCCGGTTCTTTCTGTGGTCTTACTGTAGACAATAGGCTCATAAACCTACCCCAAAAGCTTTACCACCGCAAAGAAATATTAAGCCGAAAAAAAAATATTTAGTTTTTACGATTTCTTATCATTGCTGTAATGAAAAATACGCCATATTGTTTATGATGTTCTTCAGAGGAAGTAACTCTCCATCCCAGAAATTAAAAAAAGATCACTGAACTATATATTATTTTAATGCCATTTAGTATTATCAAAATGTAGATTTAGTACTTTGTTTACATTGTTTTTGTTGATTTGACTAAAGCCTTTGATATGGTCAGC
>JADKLZ010020018.1:0-11650 GCA_021533235.1 Biomphalaria straminea | reverse complement strand
TATGTGTTTGAGTGTTTACAGGAGTGTGTGGGGTGAGCAGAGGGCGCGGGGCGAATGATGCAACTTGTACTTTCTCCACTAGATAGAAGAAGAATTGTTTCCTGGGTAGTAAGTATAGCACACATGTCACGTGTGTTTTTTCCCCACCTTTATTATCTTTTTTTTCCATTTTCTTTTCTGTCTCAGTGAGAGGTGTCTAGTTAGGTGGTAGAAAAACAAGGGTTCTCAAACGTATATGCATCATTCTAATATCGTTGTTTTAGACTTATGAAAGTGTTTTTTCGATGTACTGTACACACTTGACAAAACAAAGGTCTTTTGTAGTGGCGAGCGGGAAAACCAGCCCAAGCTCCGTCCCCTAGGAGTTGCCCCGTGCTATGGAACTTTTTAGTGAACATCCACCCATCGTACCAGTCAGACAAGTGTTTTGCCTAGCAAAGAATTTTTTGTTCTATCTATACAAATAAAAACTAGTATGAATTGAAATAAAAAATACGCATTGATTATATTTTTCTCTTATTATGTGCTTGACTTTCTTTTTTTTTATCTCTAAATTTCTTTCTTTCTATTACCTCTACTATCACTTTTCTTCTCTCTTTTCTTTTTTTCCCCTTTACTCATTACTCTCTCTCTCTCTTTCTCTTTTTCTCTCTCCTTCTCTCTTTCTCTCTCTCTCTCTCTCTCTTTCTCTTTTCACTCTTTTACGATCTCTTTCTCTCTTGGTCTCTATTCACTTCTCCATCATAATTTCTTCATCTCTTTCTCTTTCTTTCTCTCTTTCTCTCTCTTTTTTCTCTTTATCTCTCTGTCTCTCTCTTTTCTCTTTCTTTCTCTCTCCCTCTTTCTTTCTCCCTCTTCCTCTCTCTCTTCCTCTCTCTCTTCCTCTCTCTCTCTTTCTCTCTCATTCTCTCTCTCTCTTTTCTCTACTCTCAGATATCATATCTACCATACAATGTCGAGAGAACCATTCAAACGTGAGTACACCCTTTAACATTTCCGTGATCAACGCGGTCAATCTATTCATTGTGTAACAGCTGGTCAATCACTGCATCCACGAATCTCTAGTACGCAGTTACATCTACTACATCTACTATCTAGTTACCACACTCAATAACAATAACAACTCAGACCATCAATGTTCCAGTCTGCCATCTTTACCCAGTAGTTTCTTTGAAAGATACATTGAATAGAAAGATTTACTGAAACACATGTAATGAGAGAACTTCTTTGTCGTTCTTCTTTTCCATGTCAGAGAGTTCAGATCAGTAATCCTATATCTGAGATAAACCGCGCGGTGGTTTCCAGATCAGGTAGTTCTCCGTATAATATTCTTCTATAGGAGGGTTTTGGGGTCAGAGTCTTGTTAGGACTTTTTCAGCATTCTCTGGTGATGCTCCACCCACTTGGGCAGATTTCGCTGGCACCAACTTTAAACTTCCTAAACATATGTTGTCTCATTCTGTTTTGTACGGTTCTGAGGCGTAGTCCTTTTTCTTGTAATTGTGATATGTGGGAAGCGTGGTCGAGAGGCTAAGTGCGGCTTGAGCTTGGCTTGCTTGGCTACCTAGAAGGGGGCTCGAGGTTCGACACCCGACTCGGGCAGAGTTGTGTTTACTGAGAGCCCAAAGGCAGCACGGGAAACCAATTCCTAGATTCCCCCTCCCCCCACTTGTCCACAAATGAGATTGGACCAAAGCGCTCTGAGCATGCTATAAGCATGAAAGTAGCGCTATATAAAAGCTATAATATAATAATAATAATAATAATAATATGTGCTGGTCCAATGCAACAAATAAGATACTGAAATAAAGGCGACATTAAGGAATCAAAAATTTTAAGGATTGTTGGGCATTCGTCTCATACAAACAGACAGACACATACAATGAACATAAAATTAGCTTTTTTTAAAGGATTTTCAACAAGGTCATGGACGATACATTACAAGATAACTATTAGCAACTAATGAATACAAGTTACTGTGCTAAACGCGAAAGAACGTAGAAATGTGATTATATAGACAACAGCTTAAAAAGGGCACACCAATTTCTCTTATATCTTCTAAATGACATATTTATCAACGCTTCCCAGTCTCTTGTACATCTGATACACAAAGAAATTAAAATATGCACTATCTATATGGCCATGATACAAGGCGAACTCGTTAACCACTGAGCTATACAAGTACTTATTATTATGCTAAATATATCTTTTATATAATGTTATTGGTTTAATAAGGAAACTAGTTAATCGGGTATTTCATTTGATATAAATAGAAACCTTAATTGTAGACGGAAGTAGGAAATTATGTGATTAGAAAAAAAAAGGACTTATGGGAAGGTTTTAACTGTCGGACCTTAGTTGATAAACTCACTCTTTGAAAGCAACACCGGATTCTTAGAGACTTTTTGACATTTAGACTGTTTCTTTTTATTATGAATTAAAGTTATATTTTTAATGTTGAAGAAAAGTTCAGTATGTTATTCTGTGGATTTTATATGTTGAATGGTTGTATCGAACTCCAGTTTGTGAGGCTTTAAGTAATTAGATTTCTACATCATTAACAACACATCCATTCACCGTCATACAACAATGGTAAAAAAAAAAGTCTATAATTGAACATTCTTAGTTTACGATATAATTCTCTACACAAGGCTTAGCTTAAAACATTTCTGTATATCTGTGTACATTATGGATACTGCGTCCAAATGATTAACTAATAGTTCTTGTTGTTTTTTTTCTAGTGATTTATGTGGTGTCATCGACAATGAATAATCGTGACAAATTTCAACTTGATCCGAGAATGGGGATGTGGAAGCAGTAACGTGTACAAGATCCCATCAGGACAGAATGGATTAATACAAGCTTTGCACAATTGGCCAAATCTGACTCTCTTCACTGGGTTGTACCATTCCGCTGTGTAATTATTAAATAGCAAAATATATACAAAAAATTCCTGGAAATCTCCTGAATTTATTAAAATCTCATGAAAACTCTTCAAAATCTCCAGAAAAATAGACAAAATTGTCATCTGTGGATGTCATTCATTGCAAAAAAAAAAAAGCAGATCCTACGTGCGAAAAAAAGAAAAAAAGGCATTGTCAGCTTTCATGTAATAAAATGTAATAATCGAGCGAGTTTTTAACTTAATCGATAGTTCGAATACTTATTACTTATATAGTCACTGGCATATAAATATTCTATTGATTACAAGGTTCGTAAAGTACAGATCGCAATTTTTAACTCAGTAAAGACTGAATAAGATTCAAAGTCGATTTATTTTCTCATAAAAAATCTAAATGTTCACTTATTATTCTTATTACCATACAGTCTAGGCCCCGCGCAATCAGTTTCGCATAGGGCCACGCAATTGCTAGGACCGGCTCTGCTGAGAGGTACAGCGCTTGGCTTCTGAACCGGGGATCCCGGGTTAGAATCCTGATGAAAATGGGATCTTTAATTTCGGAATCTTTGGGCGCCTCCGAGTCCACCCAGATCTAATGACCACATGACACCCTCGTTAATCGTAAGCCACAGAAACAGATGACCTTAACATCATCTTCCCTATTGACCACAAGGTCTGAAAGAACTTTTACATAAAATAGCTCTAAATAAAGGTATCATTCTTATTTATCCACATATTATATCATTTTCTATCTTGTCCTATACATGAAAGACATTCTATCAAAACGGAAGATAATTATCTAAAGTTCGACAACTCCGTCTTTCACATTTTGGGTTCTTTGAATATTTATATTTTGTTTTATTGTATTCCTTGCCTTAGCAATTATTAATTTATCTACAGTCCCAGTAATAGAGACAAAAAAAAAGGAAATTCTTGTCTAATTCTTTTTATCCAGAATTTCTAGAAATAGATCATATTTCATAATGAAACTCAACCCTTGTAGGATTTCGCAATTATAGCATCAATGTTGTCATAGATATCACATTCGGAATTAACAGTGGCGTAGCATCCGTACAAAGGAGGGGCCCTCCCCGGGCTAAATATCCCTAAGAGTGGAGGGAAAATGGAGGTAAAAAAAGGAAAATAAAAAAAGATGCTTATTACCATGTTAAGGGAACTAGTTCTAATTTTAGCTTCAAGTCCTTGAACTTTATGTACGGTACTTCTGCAAACTCTAACTGTTGTTAGAAATTCTAAATCTTGTGGCACTCCGAGCTAACATTGTGAAATACCATACCCTGCTGCTCCAATTTCTCCCTCACTCTTTCTCTCTCTCTCTCTCTCTCTCTCTCTATTTCTCTCTCTCTCTCTACTTCTGGCTTGATCTTTGCCATCCGTAACATTTGACTGATAATTAAATAACAGTGTTGTTAAACTGTGTTTGAAAGTTATCGGAATCAACATTTCCGTGATCTTTTGTTAATTTCTTCGACCTTTTATTGATCTCCCCCATTTTAGTATTACTCAGTGATATTATGTTGATATTAAGTGATCTTTATTTATATCTTAGCATGGCCTTAGATAACTGGAGGCTTTACGCGAAGTGTATTTGGTGTATTTGCTGTGAGTCTCGGAGTCTCAAGTCTTGAAGCAAGAAGAGTGGCCAGTGCGGTAGAGCGCCGAACCAACAGAAAGCAGAGAGAAAAAGCAGGCCTATCTGCAACTGACAAAACTCACCCATGCCACATATGCGGCCGGCTTTTCAAAGCGAAGATTGGACTTTACAGCCATCTTCGAGTCCATAGAAATTGAGAAATGTGCTCATCTTCGAACACGAAGGAGGAGCTATATATATATATTTGGTAACCCCCAAAATAAAATAGAAAAATAAAAAATAAATTGCGAATAAATAAAATAACTAGTGTAATACCTAGTGTACTCCAATAACAATCATCACCAAACTCCATTTGAGTGAGGGCTTTAGAGTCTCAAATCCTCTCTTGCAAAAGCCCTGGAAAGAAACCCTGCGTAATGCATACATGTCACCATACAGGAGAATTTTTGGTTTCCCAGACCTGTCGAGGCGGAGATCAGCAAGTCTGGGGCAGTCAAACAGAATATGAGGCACGGTTTCCTCTTCTTCCCCGCAGCGGGGACACCTTGAATCGAGAAATTTGAGCCAACTGGACAGTGGCCTGTCCTGTACTGTGCTTTAATAGCTTGCTCAGGCCTGGACAGCCTCTACCACGAGGAAGTACGGTCAGGGCGCCTCATGCGCTCCCAGACTACACGGGCTTTTTGAGACCGTAAGTGGGGGCCTGGAGATTTTCCAATCACCCCATCCCCTACCCTAGCTACGCCACTGATCTAGACACAATGCCATAATGATAGTCAAATGGAAAAACGTTTCTCCCATGTCTATGTTTTCGTAAAACGTGCAGGACTTTTCAGCATAAGGTTGTGTTATTAACAATAAGTAATAAAACACAGGTTAGAGTCACTGCAGCGACCCCATGATGACCTGCTAACTACTGTGAAAAAACGCAAGCTTAAAATCTATGGCCATATTAAAAGATCTTCGGGGCTCGCAAAGACCTTCCTCCGGGGAACAGTACCAGGAAAAAGAAGAAGAGACAGATAGAGAAAGCGGTGGGAAGACAACATAAAAGAATGGACGGGCCTACCATTGAAAGAAGTTCTAAACAGGGCAGAGGATAGAGAGGAATGGAGAAAGACGGTCTACAAGTCTTGCTTGGTGCCCCAACGGTCCACCAGACTAAGGGATAGGTAACATGTAACATGTAATAAAACACAATTTTTATTTAATCGATTCCTGCTATATCCTCTTCAAATACTTGACCAAACGTTCCGACTTAATTTTTTAATGAAAAAAAAAAAAAAAAAAAACAAAACTATAATGTAATGCGAACCCTCGACTTAATAAGCGCATTGCTCTATCATTTTTTATTTCCAGTCATACTTTTTTTTTTTGTAGTTTAGTGCCGTTTTCAGACCTTACGATCTAGGTGCAGATAATATAAAGGTCATTTGTTTATGTAGCCCACGGTTAACGAGGGTGTCATGTGGCCAGCACAACGACCAACCGTCTTTACTTTTTCGCAACTAACGTCAGGTACCCATTAGAGCCGGGTTGTTTTGTAAGAATGTTTTAATAGGTCCAAAAGCAAACAAAAACAATATTCACTATTCTCTTCTTTCTTCTATTTCTCTTATATCGTAATTGTCTTCATAAATTTCTCTTTGTTGAACAATGTGGAACAATGTGGGTACAGAAAATGTAGCCTACAGGCGAACTAGATTCAAGTTGATGACGCGATGAAAATTCCAGTAAAACTATAAATAGCTAAATAAAATTATAATTAGATGAAATGTATAAACAAACGCGCACGTCTGGTGCAGAAATGTACAAAAACATTTTAAAATTAGAAAAGTAGCTATTTAGTAGCTGATGAGAATTTGTTGGCAGAAGTGGCGTAATGCACTTATAGAGATGTTAAAGTGAGTTTAAAAGAGTCCGGGTCAAGCAGTCAGGCAGTTCAGTAGTGGTTTTAAGATCACTTCTTTCCCTGCAGTTTTATTTCCTTGAATCTTTGTGTGTTAAGAAACTAATAACGGTTTTTATGGAATTCCGAATCGACGAGTCTAGTCTGGGATTTTGAACTTTGAGGCCCATTCAACTCCAATGGGTTTCTGATAAACGTTGGGGGGAAGTAAAGGCGGCTTGTGGAATGCTGGGTACATGACACCCTCGTTACGCGCCGGCCATAAAAATAGATGAGATTTTTACCATCGATTTATTAGAAAAGTATTGGCTTACAAGTCGCGCAGACTTAGATCTTACGTGAAACCCCGAAAATTAGGCTATATTTTCTGCATATTGCATCTTATGAGAAAAATGGCTCAAACAGAATCAAGTGATTTAAAATTTTTTAATTCTTTCTTTCGTCAACTCTGCGTTGATCAGCTTTAAAATGCTCTGGCATCTGTGCATTGATCTTACAAAGTTGATTGTAGCTTTAAATATCAGTAATTCCTTAGGAAATTGAGATAATTGCGGCGGGAACAGTGTAACTTCTCGAACTCTGGACCTGCATTACGACTTTCTCAAGAGCTACCAAACGGTCTGGCAACTTTCCTAACTACGGCAGTATTCCCGAGAATGGAAAAAAAAATGCAAATCATTTGGAACTCTTAAGTAACAGGTTTCTTTTGAGCATTCTTAACTCTTTCTCTCCTAACTGACGATACCAACGTTGATTCCATCAGAATGTTGTAAATAATTACGGAGAGAAAGAGTTAAATAAGCTAAAGAGGAGATAAAAAATAAACTGTCGCATCTTTTCTTTATTAATGAATGAGTTTGTGTGTTTAAAACACGAGGTATTTCAAAGATTAAATTAGATCAAAGGATGATATGTAAATGTATACAAATTAGTAAAAAGGAGATATTTGTAAATTTTGAACCAATTCCTGGCTGACGGAGGACACGAGACCAAAAAAGTACATTTGTAGTTCTTTTGCTGTAAGGCTAACAATGGGGCACAGATACATTTGGTTGGATAATTCAAGGAACTTTCAATGCTGTTTTTTTTTTTTTTTTTTTTTTTGTAAACTGTTTTACATGTTTTGGATGTTCAGTCAGAGTTGAAGATAATCTACTTCCTAGTCCAAACCTCCGGCAGGACGACGGGGGATGGGAGCGGGCAGGGTTTGAACCCGGGACCATCTAAACGACTGAACGACAATCCAGAGCGCGTACCACACGACGAGGCAGCAATGCTTTGTAGAGATAAAATATCGTTCCCTTACGAATTTTTTTTTTGAGAACCACTGTCTAACAAATTTTTTTATCTCAAGACGAAGAGATCTATTCCGCCAGACAAGGGGAATAAGTAACGACGACAAAGATATTCTACCGTAAAAAAAAATTAAATAAATTTGTTTTTGTAAAAAGTAACAAAAATAATAAAACGAATGCTGGCAGACACAAACAGTTGTAACAGGATTATTCCAAGGCATACATTTTGTTGTAAGCTATAACAGATATAAGCTATAAGATATTAATCGAGGCGATATCCTATTTATATCTTGTACAGCCAACTCTTACCTTGCAATCACAAACATCCTCAAGTACGGTACAAAAAGATTTACATAATAAGGCTTGTCTACGAGTCCGTAGATTAATTTGGAATGCAGTATTTTCCATGGATACGCAGCCCCAGCTGTGACCTACATTTTTTTCCACATCCAGGGCAAGCATAACCATTGTCCACCGATGGTCGATTAAGATTTCCTTTTCGCCCCCTGCGTCTGTACTTGGCAGCGAATTTTCTTTTGGCCTCAAATTTGTATCCCGCGGCTTTTGGAAGTAACCTTCGGTTCTCTCTTTCTGAGGCCGCAAGCAACCAGGTGCTCTCTTCTATGTCAGCTAAGGCAAGTTGGCGCATAAGCTGATCTTTAAAGCATTTCCGTGTTGCGTCGACCACCTTTTAGCTCACAGAGTGCTTTTGGAATACGTTCGCCCCCCAAATTCGTTAAATAAATCCGTTTCCTGTTAGATTCCATTTAATAACTATAAATGATAATAAATCCTAGATCGAAATAATTCACGTCTATTGATTTTAATCATGTTATGTACATTTAAATAGATTGATTTTGTTTTTATGTACCTAAAAATTGCAAAATAATAATTATGAGACGAGAGTGCTCTTATTTTCGATGTTTAATTACTAGATCTAAATCTAAACATTAAATTATATGCTACATAGGTTATAGTTGAAAAACAAAACTTCTTATAACTACTTTATAAAACAACGCATTGTTTAATCTTTTTAAATAGTTTTTTCACATTTTGTGTAGTGTTACAAGATTTCAATGCCCAGTCTAGATATATTATTTATATATACTATATATAATATAGGTCGGTGGTTTTAGCATTGCATTATAAGCTCTTCCGTTTATTTAGTTGTCAACTTTAAAGTTCCATTAAACGCCTTTTGCTTTGTTTACTTAATCGTGAAAATCTTGAATCCATTCTTGGTGAAAAAATGAACATCTTTGTCAACTTACTGTATAATCAATCTCTTGGCCTGGTGTTAAATGATGCGAGAATTTAATCTATATGTTAAAAAAAGAAATCGAAAAATCTTTGCTATTTTTCTTAAGGCAAAAACAAAGAATTTCCCTCACATTCGCACCATTATGAAATACGGTCTATATTTAGATATGGATCTTTTATAACTTTAAAGCACCGACCAATTTACGTGTGTGTGTATGTGACTCGAATAGCCTTGACCTATATTTCATTTTGAGCTTCGAAACTTGTGTCTTGTAATCTGATTTCCAGATTTAGAATAATTTGATTAGATGTCAGCTATTTCTGTCCATATTTTCATGTTCCATTCTGTGGATCTCGGACTGGGTTGGGACAATCGGATTTTTAACCAGACTCAGCTTTAGGGTGTTTGCATATGTAACCTTCTGTAAATGTTATATTCAATGTGATCAGCTTTGTAATCAGTTGTGCAAAGTTGGGTGTTCAGCCGTCAAGCATAAAGTGATTAGGGCAAAGGTCAAGATCATCATACACGTGTTTCTCATGTTAAATTATGAATGTTTTTACAAAGTTTATATAAGTTCTGCCTGTGTTGTCTGTCTGTTTGTTTGTTCAAAAGTTAGAATATGTTATTTCTCCATTGCCCTTTCTCGGATCAATTAGTAGCTGTGTAATTTATTCATTGTCAAAAACAATACACAAGTCTATTTGTTCAATTTTGCAATAAATTACTAATAATTACTTATGATACTAAAAAAGGAATTAATATGGTTAAATATGTGGGGTTTCGTTCCTTCTATTATTGTAAACGTAATTTCTTTCATACCTATTCATGGATCAAGTTCAAATTTTAAACAATTATTTATTGTACTTTAAAAAAAAAACATGAATTAATTTAAAAAATTACTAATTACTCAATGAAATATTGACAATTAATGACATTCTTTGATATTAGAAAGGGAAATAACTTTTTCTGGGGTTCTTTCCCTTAGATACGTTCTGTAATAATATTGTTATATTTGACTTGTTTTCTACTTCTACTATTAGTTCACATATTCTTCATAGTCTAAGGATGTTGGAATGTGCAAGTTGTTTTTTAAAGTACCATAATATCGCCTCCGTATCTTTAGATCGTTTTCCTTTTTTTTTTATATATAACTATTCCATACGAATGAAATCGGGGGATTTTAAAACTCAACATGTAAACAAAAAGGTAGATAACTTTAAGTGTAAACTCGACGATAATTATGTACGGACGAAAACAGATTCTTTGAATACAATATTGTGGACACAAAAACATTTTTTTTTTTTAAATACCCCCTATCATTTTAAACCTGTCATAAATTTTATAAGAGAGAGAGAGAGAGAGAGAGAGAGAGAGAGAGAGAGAGAAGGAAAGTGAGCGAAAGAATGAGATTGAAATAGAGAGAAAAGAAAATACTACAAAAATATTTTTATTTATTGAACATTGCTATCCCCTCTTCCAGTAAATATTCCCCTGAGCAGAGCCCTATGCGGAAAGGATGGCGCGGGGCCTATACTGGGTTGTGATTAGGATAATATAGTGAAAATTAAGATTTTGTATTTGAAAATAAATTCGTCTTGGAATTTATTCGTACTTACTAAGTACAAAATCACTGTCAAATTAGCTTTAGGAGCCATCAACAGTAGATGGGACTAAAGTTTTTCCTACAAAAAGCCGATAAACATTCAGATCTGCATTTTAGATTAACTAAGGACTAGCAAAATATCACCTTTTTTTTTTAAAGAGGTTGAGATAAATGTAGATCTATATTTGTATGCCAGTGACAATTATAATAAATTAAGCGTTTGAATTTCTTGTTTTGGTTAAAATTTGCCTTATTAAAAGTTATTATTACTTTTTTATTAAATAAAAACTGACAATGCCTTTTTTTTAATCGCGAGTATAATTGGTCTTTTCCATATTGATGGACACCCCGAAATGACAATTTTGTCTATTTTTTTTTAAATTATTGCATATGTTTTCAGAAGATATGTATAATTATATGAGATTTGCATGACTTTTTTTTTGTATGTTTATATTTTGCAATTTTAAAAAGAATTCCAAGAACCCTTTAATAATAAGTTAAAGTGGTTTAATTTAATAATTTACACCTAGATTTTGCGCGGGGCCTATGAAAGTGCGGGGCCCGCTGCGTGGCAAAACCCCAACTCTGCCCCTGAGCAGATATTAGACCCGTGATTTACCCCCGCCCCCCCAACCATCTTGTTGTTTGCTGAAGAAAGTACTGGATAACCTTACAGGAAAATCCGCCAGCCCAACCGTGATCAACGCTTGTCCCCCAAACAGCTCCCCCCCCTTTTTTTTTTCCTCATCCTCACACACACACACACACACCGTGACCTGACCTCCCTCTCTGCTTGAATGGAGCGTTTATAACCTTTGACTGGGTCGCGGGGTCATACGAAGTTCGGGGCAGAAAACAAAATGGTTTTCATGCGTGCGAAAAACAGAGAGATAGAGAGATATCGAGAAAGAGAGGAGGGAAAGAGAGCGAAAGAAAGAGATATAAAATAGAGACAAAATAAGAGACAAAAAAAATATTATATTACTATTTTCT
The DNA here is from genome assembly GCA_021533235.1 of Biomphalaria straminea. Taxonomy (NCBI): domain Eukaryota; kingdom Metazoa; phylum Mollusca; class Gastropoda; family Planorbidae; genus Biomphalaria; species Biomphalaria straminea. The sequence continues at coordinate 69 of JADKLZ010020018.1, read as the reverse complement.
TGCCAACTCAGAAATGTCTTCAAATTACAGCATACGATGTTAACATATTAAATCAAGATTCTTTTTTTT
>JADKLZ010020016.1:79801-106107 GCA_021533235.1 Biomphalaria straminea | reverse complement strand
TTAGTAGTCTTTATCCAATCGTTCATTTTCGTAATTATAAAAAAAAAAATCCAAAAATGACTTCGGGTATATGAAATTATTTAACCGAGCAAGGCTCGGCCACCTGATATTTAAAATTATTTCCAGATTATTTTGTCGTAAGACTATTGAAACTAGAACAATACAAAGATAGAGTTTACTCTCAGGTTTCACTTTAGAAGTACTTTAATTAATATCATAAAATTACGCACATTCGTTCATTAGACATGATTACGAAAGGTAACTCATCTCTCTGTTCCTAGATCTAGATCTAAAACTCGAATTCAACTCTAAGATTATAGAACTTCTCTTCGCAGAGATAGTTTTATGCTTTAGCACATGAACATACTAATTATAGTCCATATAATCAAATTAACATTCAAATTAGTTTTTCTAAAGCATTGTTACACGAGTGCAACTCTGTTCTTAATATCGCGTAAATTAAGGTCAATTAGCTATCCTTAGCTCCATTCATAGTATTTTTTATTGATGAATTCACTTATAACAAGTAAATGGGAAGATCCAATAGCGCAGCATGGTGTGAATGGAAATGGTCTATCCAAATCCGCACTATTTTTATTCACAAAATAGCATAGACTGACCAATTCATAACAATGGTGCGCCAATTCCATGAAAACATGCAAGCAAGAGTCCAAGACAACGGAGATTACTCCAAGCCTTTTCCTGTCTCAAATGGCGTGAAGCAGGGCTGTGTGCTGGCTCCAACACTTTTCAGCTTATGCTGAAAGATGCCTTCTGCAAAGAAAGTTTTGGAGTTGACATACGGTATCGCACCGATGCAAGCTTATTTAATGCTCAGAGACTCAAGGCAAAGACCAAGGTAAACTTCGACTGTATCAGAGACCTGCTATTTGCAGATGACTGTGCCCTAAACACTGCAAACGAAGAAGACCTTCAAAAGAGCCTGTCCCTCTTCGCAAATGCCTGCACAAATTTTGGACTCACCATTAATGTTAAAAAGACAGAAGTGCTGCATCAACCTCCTCCAAATAAAGCTGTCACAGAACCAGACATCCTCTTAGATGGTCAGAAACTAGCAAATGTAAAACAATGTGTCTATCTGGGAAGCACCATATCAGCAAGCGCCAACCTAGATGATGAGGTTGACTTCCGTATTGCTCGTGCCAGTGCTGCTTTTGGCAGACTTCAAGAACAAGTGTGGCAACGGAGAGGACTCAGCTTAACCACAAAATTGAAAGTCTACAGTGCTGTTGTTCTCCCGTCACTCCTATATGCATCAGAGTCATGGACTCTATACTCTCGCCACACCAAAAAGCTTAACTCCTTCCATCTACGCTGTCTAAGGAGTATCCATAAGGTGCGTTGGTCTGACCACATACCAGACACAGAAATTTTAAAGCTGTACAACATGCACAGTATTAATGCGACAGTAAAAAGGTCCCAACTACGATGGGCGGGACATGTAGTCCGCATGCCAGAAAATCGCCTTCCCAAACGACTTCTGTATGGAGAGTTATGTACAGGAAAGCGCTCCCAAGGCGGCCAATACAAGCGCTACAAAGACACCCTCAAGAGCTCCCTCAAGGAATGCGGTATCGACATTCATGGCTGGGAAGCACTAGCTCTAGATCGCTCCGCATGGCGAGAAGCTGTGAGTCTCGGAGTCTCAAGATTTGAAGCAAGTAGAGTGGCCAGTGCGATACAGCGCCGAACCAATAGAAAGCAGAGAGAAAAAGCAGGCCTATCTGCAACTGACAAAACTCACCCATGCCACATATGCGGCCGGCTTTTCAAAGCGAGGATTGGACTTCACAGCCATCTTCGAGTCCATAGGAAATGAGAAATGTGCTCATCTTCGTACACGAAGGAGGAGCTATATAGCATAGACATAAATAAATATAGACTGGAAAAAGGAATTAACTTCATGTAACTTGATTTAGTAATTTATACACCTAAAAAATTGGCACGGGTCCAATGAAAGTGCGGGACCCACTGCATATGGTTGCATATGTTGCACTGCCAAAGGCCTGCCCTGGAAAATAGCTGCGTATGCTATGCCGCCGGTCAACTAGTTTTTATATAAGAAACAAATTCAGTGACTAATTAGGATTATCTGTATAGCAAAAAAAAAATCAAAATGTTTGTTATTAGTGACTGTAGAGGATGCCAAAACTTTCATTCTGCAAACATTGGTCTGAAAGAAGAAATTTTTTTTTTTTTTCAAATATAAAATATTTCCAGTATCTGGATACCTTGTAAAGAAATTGTCTATAAACTAAAAATAATATTATAGAAATTAGATGTCACTGATCCAGCAAAGCAAGCCATTACATCTAGTTTAAATCTCATTTCACTTGTTACGAAATATCCCAATCTTTTTAATGAAATTTATGTTGCCACAATTATGAAATACACTAGAGGCACTATGATCATAATATCATTGCCAAGTGACAAGAACAGCATCTTTTTAACGTTTTCTAGAAAGGTATATTAAAAGGGAAACACATTTAATAAATGTACACTATAACTTTATGCTGTGTTAACTTTCGGATTGCTGCATTTTTTGATTATTATGTTTAAATGTTTTTTTAGTCTTTCAAGATTATATTTTTTAACATTTAGGGAAAATACAAATTTGCCACTGAAAATACAAATTTCCAGGTCATGGAATACACATCTTTGTGTAAGTTCGTAAAGTAAAATCAACTATATCAGTTCCACAGAAACTCTTAGTTACTACACTGAAAAAAAATGTTCCTCTATCTGCCCATGTAACCTATAGACATAATGTTAAGGCCTTTTGTTTCTATAGCCGAATCAGGTGGGCATAGAAGCTTTTATAAATCCAAAAGTTTGAAATACCAGCTTTTGGTGCTACGGTTCTCAACTTTTTAGCTCATCTACCTCCCCCTCCCCGCAATACGATTTTCTACTAGGCGTCGATCCCCAACCATACATTGTTTTCGTTCATAGTCCTATGTAAATTTCCTTTTGCTAATATTTTATTATCGTAATAAAAGAGTAGGCAGACATCCAAGATGCAGTTTCTTATAAACTGAACATAGCAAAAGCTTTATATACGTAATAGTATTTAATGTACATTAATGTTTTGTTAAATTTTTTAAAAAAGTTTATAACCTAACTTCACCTAATTTTCAAGCACATGTTTAGTATGTTAATGCAAACAACTTCACAATTTAAAAAGTAAGGCGAGGCATGGAAAACGTACATTTGTTAATTACAGTAAACTTCATTGCTACACAACAATTGTTGCGAAAGTATTTGATAACTCGCCGAAGGTTGAGCTTGGTTCTGTTTCCCCGGATAAGGAAGTATCCGGGCAGTAAGATAAAAACGAATGTAAACTTCAGTATCAAGTTTTTTTTAAAGTCTAGTCTTAAAGATATGTTGTTAGAAAAAGAAGGAAGCGAAAAAACAACATCAGAACGGGATATGATTGTTAACGCCTGATACAAAAATGTTTAAATGTTATTGAAAAAAACAAACTTTTTTTAGCTGCATATTGTGGCTAATATTGGAGCACCATCTGTGCAGGCATCATAACATCTTAAACAATGAACCAACTTTACACATTAATTTTTCACTCGCTAAAAAGGCCTTCTATATCCTTTGGTAATAGGTAAGTGTTAGTATTGCACCCCTCCCCATTTTTCTTTGATTCAATTAGCAATTCATATCATTTCATGATCTTATGTTGTAGGGAGTACTCTACATTAAAAAAAAGTAAATTTCCCTTTTAGACCTTGTGGTCTGTGACAAGTGGGTTAAGATTTGGACGTTTTAGGTGCCTAGGAGGGTTATATGTTTGAGCACCTATACTTCCAAATAAAATCTGCTGGCCCAGCTATATAAAATGAAGGGAACAAATTATGTAATGTAAACATATGTACAGTTTATTATACAAGAAAAAAATCAAAAGGTAAAATGCTGTACAGTGCTAGGATTGGATCTAGCGTATTTACACGCTGTTCAGTTAGAAATATGAACCGAGTGGCCTGAGTGTCATTAGGCTGGTTGCTTAGCTTTGAGTCATGTGCTGCACTGATGATGCAGATGTGGATGATGCTGACGCTGTCTGCTGGTGGGCTGGCGTAGTAGATCCATGCGAAGGGTGCAGCTTAACGGTTCGTAGCTGCTGAGATTAGTTGCGGCTACTGTCAGTCAATTCAGTAACGAGTCTGTGACTAACGTTTGTTGATTGGACTTTTGTGAAGATAAGTAAACCTGGTAACTGCAGATCTAGTAAAAGCAAATGTGGTATCAGCGTTTGGTTGATAAGCCGCTTGGTGGTGACTATCTATAAAAAAAAAAGCTGCAACAAGATGATGTGCAATCTGTTTAGCCATAAGGATAACACTGGGAGGTAGATGCCTTTTCGTAAAGAACATCTTCAGAATGATGTAGAGAAACTATAAGCTAGTTTCATAAATAGCATATGGCTAACTGTATTTCATCAGGGGAGATAACAATAATAATGAGGGATACTAAAATGGGAAATAACAAACAGTAATAAGTAATGATGCAGTATGAGTAATGTACTTATGTACACCAATCAAGTTGAGATAAATGAGTACAAAGGGAAAGGGGAGTCCAACAACTGATGTTCGTCAATTCTTTCACATAAATTAACATATCGGGGACTAAGTCTTCAAACTAGAGAGTAAGTAAGCATTTTACTTAAGTAATACATCTTGGCCAAACTGGCAGATAAAATAGAGTACATAAACTATGAAGGGATTCCTTGCAAAGTCATGACAGTAAATACATACTTGGTAGTAAGACATGCCACGTAAATATTATGATAATTTTCTGCCAAGGAATTGGTCAATAATTATAATACTCTAGGGCTCGTGCTGTGCGATAATTTATCAGCAATAAATTGATAATAGCTAAAGAGCTACATACATGTGGTAGGAATTGGTAATAAATTCTAGTTCAGATAAGGTGGATGACTTTGACTATTAGCCATAAATTCATGATATAAAATATAATACATAAAAGTAACTATTTACATTATCAATGATAACAAATATACAAATATGTACACAATAATGCAGTAAATAAATGCACACACACACACATACACTAAGTAAAATGGTTATTAAAAACTTAACAAAGTAACATACCACCAAATCCTATATAGGAGGTGGGGCGAGAGTGGCGGGAGATCATTTTAAAGATCGTAGACTGTCCGACGGCCTAAGACGGCCTGACCTTGCCGCAAGTTTCCGGTGTATAGTTATGAATTGAAAGACTGGGAAATGAGGGCCGTCTTGCGTCCCTTTCCCTTTCCCCAGGTGGTCAAAGGATATTTGGAGATTTGTCTAGGACAATAGTCCGCCAATATAAGAAACTAGGGTCTCGTGTCAGATTGGTCCGAATAGCAGAGTCCACAGCAGCCCTTTCTAAACTTAAAATAATATGGAGACATAAAGACTTAGCCCTCGGCACCAAAATCAGACTGATGCGCTCCCTGGTCATGGCCACATTTCTATTTGCTTGCGAGTCTTGGACCCTGAATGCAGAGCTAGAGAGGAGGATCCTAGCAATGGAAATGAGATGCTACAGAAGAATCCTAGGCATCACATTTAAAGACCGCATCACAAACAAGGAGATTAGAGACAGGGTTACTGCAGCAATCGGACCCCATGATGACCTGCTAACTACTGTGACAAAACGCAAGCTCAAAATGTATGGCCATATAAGAAGATCTTCGGGGCTCGCAAAGAACTTCCTCCAGTTAAAGAAAAGGAAGAAGAGGCAGACAGAGAAAGCGATGAGAAGACAACATTAAAGAATGGACGGGCCTACCACTGAAAGAAGTTTTAATCAGGGCAAAGGATAGTGAGGAAGGAATGGAGAAAGACGGTCTGCTTGGTACCACAACGGTCCACCAGACTAAGGGATAGGTAACAGGTAACAGGTTAAGATTTAAGAAAATACAATGTGACAGCGATGCCCAGAGAGGGGGGGGGGAGGGTTTGGATCAGAGGGGTGGTAATAGTGTGTTTTAAAGCCGGATGGGCTAAGTTAAGAAAATTAATGATACATATTAAAATAAGATTAACTAATTGCTTTGACCTGAGTGATACCTTGAGTAAGCAAAAGATAATTATCACATGGTCTATAGGGCAGAAGATTACAAAGGTTATCTGATTTTGTGACCCACGGTTAACTAGGGTGTTATGTGGTCAACGCAACGATCAACCGCCTTTACTTTTCCCCAACTAATATCAGTTACCATTAGAGCTGGTAGACTCAAAGGCGCCCGGAAATCCCAAAATTAAAATTCCAGTATTTGAACAGGATTCGAACCCGTGACATCCATTATGGAAGCTAATCGCTTTTCCGCTCAGCCAACGTGCCCTCTTCTGTCCCTTTATTTCCCTTATTGAGATATGAATATATATCATCTATGAAAAAATGTGCTGGTTACGTTACATATTAGAAACAACAACAAAAGAAAACGTGATGGAAATTTGACGAAAGCCCATATTTCCGATGGCATTCCTGACAAATGGTCATTTGACCACCAAAGGGGTCAAGACTCTCCGATTGAGAATCTCTGCATTAGTGAGATTTAACTTGAGGCCGATAAATAGATTTACCACTTAACCAAAGCACAACCAATTTCTACGGAACATTAAAATGCATATTTAAAAATAATTTGTACTTATGATAAAATAATATATAAAACTACACAAGCATAGATTTAGATTTTTACATTGCATTTTTTAAAATCTAAAATATAAAAATAGATAGTGTTAAGATAAAGGTAGGATAAGGTCTCGAGGTAGATTTTTAATATTTCAAAATAATAAATAATACAATATAATATAATATAATAATATAATAAATAATATTTTAAACATATAGTCAACATTCAATTAAACGCTTACTTTTAAATTTCATGCTGACCTTGTGAATAAAACATGTTAAGAAACACAATCACTTACGACGGATGTCTAAAGTAATTTCGTTTTTTTGTTCACGTGATTCAAACTCAGCCAGAGAGCTATTCAATCTTTCGCATTCTACCTGAAAATAACATTTAACAAGTTTATAACAAAATTTCATACACAATTTTTATACTTCGAAATGTTAAATAGTTTATCATTTAGTGAGCAATATAGGCTAAATGTCAAATTATATACATATTCATGTATATTTAATAATCTGATTGTATAAAGAAATGATTCAGTCAGAATCTGTCCAAACAGAAACTGATTTTCTACTTTTTTTTTTGTTTTTGATCTACGGATCCGGCGCTGCTATTTAGTGTTTTTTTTTTAAATGTTTTACATTATTATTATGATAAAAGAACGAGTATTCTTTCTCTGGCGCAGCCAGGGTCGAGTTTCGTTAAAGGGAAACAAAATTCATTGTAGTCCCTTTATCAGTTTCCACTGAGGAATTTTCTGGTGATGTGGCAGGTCTGCAGCAGTACCGCCCTCTGACAGGCAACGAGAATGTTCCTGGGAATGCCAAGGGCCTTGAAGGTATCTGTGAGGTCAGTTGTTATTATCCCCTCGGTTGATATGACAATGGGGTATATTGTTGTTTTAGAAAGCTTCCATAGACGCTTAATCTCCAAGCCTAGGTTCCCATATTTTCGTTGTTTTTCTAACTCAGTTTTTCTTAAGTTATGAGATAGTGGTACTGCAATGTCGATAATGGTAGCGACTTTTTCCTTTTTATCAATGAGCAGCAGATCAGGGCGATTAAAATCAACTGTTTTGTCGGTCAAAATAGGTCTATCCCAGTACATCAGATAATCAGTAGATTCGAGAACCTCTTGTGGTGAGTATTTGTAATAAGGAGGAGTATCCTTCCCGATCAAATTGTGTGTCAAAGCCAAGTGCTGGTGTATTAGCTTTGCAACTTGGTTATGGCGACCTAAGTAGGCAGATTCCGATAGGGCTGAACATCCTGCCATTATGTGTTCAATTGACTCACCAACATTTCCACATTTTCGGCATTTGTCAACAATATTGAGTTTTAGGATATGTTTCTCGTAATTTTTTGTCCTAATTACTCTGTCCTGTATTGCTGTAACAAAGCCTTCAGTTTCAGGGTAGAGATGACCTGCTTTGAGCCACGCTAAGGAAGCGGTCTTGTCAATGTTGTCCCCATGTAATAAAGCCGGGAATTTTCCGTGGAGTGTTTTTTCTTCCCATTGACGAATCTCATGCCCTGCGTCGTCCAGTCCGATATTAACATCAACATTGTGTAGGTTCAGAGGGGTCGCATCGGAGTCGTACCTGCGTAGGAAGGAAATTAGTTCGTTGCTGGAGGCGTGCAGTTTTGATCGTATTTTTGATACTTGCATCTTACACAGTTTGAAGATGTTCTGCAATCCACGGCCTCCATCCTTTCTGGGCAGGTATAATCTTATGGTGGAGGACTTGGGATGTAGGCATCGAAATTTGGTTAATAATTTCCTCGTGAGCCTGTCAATGTCGTGTAGGTCGGTGTCAGTCCATTTGATGACGCCGAAAGTGTATAGGAGCACTGGGACGGCCCAACTGTTTATTGCAGTGATGAGGTTACCGCCAGACAGTTTTGTATTGAGAATTTTATTAATTCTTTGCTTGTATTTACCAAGAAAGTCCTCTTTTAATTTTTTATGGTTTATCTTGGCATTCTGGTTTATCCCAAGATATTTATAAAGGGAGGCAGAGTCAAGTTCCTCGATTCCTTCACATGCAATGTTAGTGTTGGCTGCCTTGCCCTTTATTACGCTTATTATACCGCACTTATCCAAGCCAAAAGACATGCAGATGTCATCACTAAAGCGTTTAACCGTTTTGATTAAGGTGTGCAACTTTTGCTCGTTCTCAGCATAGAGCTTTAAATCATCCATGTATAACAGGTGAGACACACATTTTGTACATTTAGTGTCAACCCTAAAGCCGTTTGTAGTGCTATGGAGTAATTTAGATAGTGGGTTTATAGCTAGGCAGAACCAGAGCGGAGATAGTGAGTCACCTTGGAATATGCCTCTTCTAATGTCCACAGAGCCTAGATTATAGCGATTGAGGTGTAGACTTATCTTCCAATTATCCATACAGACTTTCAGTAATTGCTTTATTCTTGGGTTTATTCTGTGAATCTCCAGGGTTTTCAGCAGCCAATCATGCGGGACTGAATCGAATGCTTTTTTGTAGTCGATGTAGCACATGTGCAAGTTTCTTTTTCTTCTATAAGCTTGGTGCAGTACAATACCATCAATAGTTAGCTGTAATTTACAGCCCATGGACTCTTCAATGCAACCTTGTTGTTCCTCTGCAAGTAGCTTATGGGCAGAGCAAAATTTATACATTTTATTTTTTAATAGTGAAGTTAATAATTTATAGACAACTGACAGACAAGTGATAGGGCGATAGTTTGATGGTTGATTCGGGTCACCTTTTTTGGAGAGTAGAGATGTTCTACCTTCAGTGAGTTCTATCAGCATTGAAGATGGTTCTGATATTAACACGTTAAAACTCGATGTTAGTGGTATATGAATGGCTGTAAGTTTTTTCAACCAATAGTTGTGTATATTGTCAGGCCCAGGGGCAGTCCAGTTGTGCGTTTTCGATATAGCTGTTGAGACTTCCTCAACTGTGAAATCCTCATCAGGCATTTCTGGTATTAAGTTGTTAGTAGTTTGGATTTCGTCGATTATTGCTTTTATATGTTTCGGATGTTCCTTTAGCGTTGAAGATAGTTTGCTTTCTATTCCAAACCTACTGTAGGACGAATTAGGATGACAGCTGTCAGGTTTTAAACCCGGGACCATCGTAAATGCTATTTAGGCCCTGCTATTTAGTGAAGGAAAAAACATAGTAGATTACTTGTTCTCTTTCCAAGAGTTCTTGGTCCGGCCTTGTTATGTAGCAAAACATAAGAATTATTAGTTCTCCTCCCTCCTCCTTTTTCGCCTCTTTAATAATGTATAGTAACTCTATTCCTAAGGGCTTTCAAAAAAAAAAAAAAAAAGAGCGATCATTCCATTACTTGGTCTCCAAACTCTTGAGCCATGAAGAGAATTATATATATAGAAATTACTACCCTCTTCCTCTTAACTTTCCTTTTGATTATAAAATTACTTTTTTTTTCGAGAGAGAAAGACCAGAAACACAAAACTCTTTTTCTGAAATTCTCTTATTATTAAGAGTTTTCTCCCTTGCTTTTAAAAAACTATTTTTGTTCTCGCTTGTGTAGGATATGTCAACATCAACAAAACAAAAAAAAAAATTGACTTGTTTATGTACATAAAACTTAACGTAAGTTATATATTAAACTGTGCTAAATATTGAGACATATTAATTTACACTCTAATTATAATGTTATATTATTGAATGTGTGTGGGGGGGGAGGGGAAGATAAAAACATTTGACTTACTTTAGCTTCGGTCCAAGTTTTGTAAATTTCAAGAACACGATAGCACATCTCTCGTGATAAAATCTGGTCCTCTGTTGCACATTTAACTGTATAAAAATTTTTGTTACATTTCTATACAAATTAAGTTTATAAGAAATACAAATTAAGATGTGATATTATATAATATTACGTTATTGTTTGTTGATTATGTTTTGTGAGAAAAAAAAACATTGAACGGAAACAAAAAGCGAGTTCTCTATATGGTAAATACAGTCTTGGTATCATTATTATTTTTAGTGATGTCCTTTTATTATTAATCTGTGACAACAAAACAATACATACACATTATATTATTTTGTTTTACAAAATTTTAAACTAAATTGTGGAAAATATTACATTTGTTATCTACCAGAAAAGAAAAGCGCTTTCTGTAAAGGGGTTTAGGATTGGTATCTTTTCGACATCAACAGAAAACGTAAGAGCAAGGCTTAGTAGTGCAGTAATCCCTGTAGATACCAACAGTTGAACGGAATGGGATTGCAAATGCGTAGGTGTAGTTGTATAGGCGTCGCTAAGACCTTTACTCACTGACACACAGAGAAACAGATAAAACTGGTATCTAAATAATAAACGAACAGCGCAAGTAGACAGAAAATGGTTTAAAAAGACGCACTAAACACATTGTTTTAAAACGTTATCTTTATTTTGTCTTTTGCAGTTCAACGCAGCTGAATGGCAAAATGTGAATGGTTTGTATGTATTATAACTAAGAAATTTATGTTAATGGTGTCTTACTCATAAGCAACATAACAATATACATTACAAGATTTTGGAGTGCCCCAGGTATAATATACTGGATAAAAACGCATAACACAGCTCTTATCCTCTTTTTTTATAATAAACTGTACATAATTTTACTTCAAAGTATTTGTTGCTGTGCCTGTAGATTATAGGTGCAAGTGTGGGTTCTCAAATCATAAAACCCCCTAGACACCCAAAACACCCAATTTTAAACCCCTTTTCACACTCGCAAAGACCTTTCTTTCAGGGAACAGTGCCAGGAAAAGAAGATGAGGCAGACAGAGAAATGTCATGAGAGGACAACATAAAAGAATGGACGGGCATGCCATTGAAAGTGATTCTAAACAGGGAAAAGGCTAGAGAGAAATGGAAAAAAGACTGTCTACAGGTCTTGCTTGGTGCCCAAACAGTACACAGACTAAGGGATAGGTAACAGGTAAGAGGTTAACAGACACCTGTCTATCACTTGTATGACATGTATGACACTTGACAGGAAATAATTTGATTGATTGAAGAAAATGATTTCATTGTTTAAGCCAAGCGTCAAAATTTGTTGTTTAGAAAAAACACGCGAAGAGAAAGAGCAAGAACATCGTTGTTTGTAGTGCGGTATTTCCACAGAATTTCCATGATGGAGCGCATAAATATTAGTGAAAACGTTCAAGTACTATTTATTGCTTTTTGTATAGTACCATGTCTCAAATTCAGTTGGAAGGATTGAGAGAACAAAATTTTGGTAGACATTGATTTTTGAAGGCATGAGGAGTGATTTATACAGACCTTAAAGTGTATCCACATTTCTCTACTGCAAATTTCAAATCAGTCAACATATATGCAGCAATGATAAATATTTAATATACTGTAGTAGTTATGTCTTACTAGATTGTCCCAATACTTGTAGCAGAAGTGAGGTCAGAGTGAAAGAAAAAAACACACCGTGAAGTCTCAAGGTCATTTTGCGCTGAATCTGTTTTAATAATTAAACACGTTTTTAAACTAATAATCATAATTCTAACTTATAAATCAGTGCTTCCCAAACTTTGTTCCATAGAACCCGTAGTGGCGAGGCATGAATATGAGTTCTACAAACCACTTGAATAATTAACAGGTAGGCTACCCTGTGAATTAACCTCTCTAAAAAGTAAGCAAAGTGTTCCATTAAGTATTTAGAATGTTCCGTTAAGTTAGAAGTGTTTGGGAAGCACAATTATCAAATAAAGCATATGCACATACAACTGCTATAAAATACATACAAATACCAATGGCAAAAAAACTAATGTACTAAAATAAACAAGAAACAAACACAAATAAAAGACAATATTTTCACAATAATAGTAATAGTGACGATATCTGCAAGTCTTTTGGCTTGGATAAGTGTGGCATCATAAGCATAAAAAGACATCGAAAAATTAAACTCTGACTCCCTTTATAAATATCCTGAAATAAACCAGAATGCCACGATAAACCATAAAAAATTAAAATAAGTTTTTCTTGGTAAATACACGCACAGAGTTAATAAAATTCTCAACACTAATTTTTCTGGCAGTAACCTCATCACAGCAATAAAAATTTGGGGCCGTTCCAATGTTCGTATAGAAGCATTATGTCATCCCCAAAGAGTGTAAGACACAATTATAAAAAATAAGATCAAAACTGCAAGCCTCCAGCAAGGAATTAGTTTACTTCCTACGCAAATACGACTATAATGCGACACCTCTGAACCTACACAATGCTGATGTCAATGTCGGCATAGACGACGTAGGAATGAGATTTGCCATATAAAGAAGAACACTCATCGGAAAATTCCCTGCTTTATTAGTTGGGGACAGCATTGACAAAACTGCTTAATTAGCATGGTTCAAAGCAGATCATCTCTACCATGAAACCGAAGGCAATACAGGAGAGAGTAATTAGGACAAAAAAAATAATTGAGAAAAATATCCAAAACTCAACATTGTTGACAAATTCCAAAAATGTGGAAATGTGGATGAGTCAGTTGAACACATAATGGTATGATGTTCAGCCCTGTTGGAATCTGCCTACCTAGTTTGCCATAATCAAGTTGCAAAGCTAATACACCAGCACTTGGCTTTGACACACTATTTGATCGGGAAGAATACTCCTCCTTATTACAAATACTCACCACAAGAGGTTCTCGAGTCTACTGATTTTAATTGCCCTTATCTGCTGCTCATCGATTAAAAAAGAAAAAGCAGCTATAATTATTGACGTCGCCGTACCATATCTCATAATTTAAGAAAAGCTGAGTTGGAAAAACAACGAAAAAATGAGAATATATGTTTGGAGATTAAGCGTTTATCGAAGTAGTCTAAAACAATATACCCCATTGTCATATCAACCGAGGGGATAATAATAACTGACATCACTGATACATTCAAGGCCGTTGGCATTTCTAGGAACATCTTCGTTCCCTGTCCGAGGGCGGTATTGCTGCAGACCTGCCACATCACCAGAAAATTCCTCAGTGGAAACTGATAAAGGGACTACGATGAAATTTCGTCAAAACAAAACTCGACCCTGGGTGCGCCAGAGAATGTATACATGTTCATTTCTAACATAATAATAATAGTAATCTTTATTATTCATAATGAGGTTTGTTTTATAGTTTGTGCATAACACCAAACAAAACATTATAACTCTAAAAAAGAAAATGTATATTCAGACCAGACTCTCTCTTAATTAGCATGTGAAAATTGTTATCTGAATGTTTATATTTAATGACTCGATTGCAACGATTGTATCTCTTTAAAACCACACAATTCTAACACACAAATGGTTATTTTTTTTTATTTCTAAAAACTTTTTATTTTTCTTTAATCAGATATGTTAGTCTCAGCTGCCCAAATATGGCTTTTTTTGCCAATGACTTTACCGGCAGCATTTAGAATTCTCTTGAGTTTATTTTATTTATCAGATTGTAATACCAAGCAGTTATTAAAATCAAACTATAGCCGATGAGGGCGTGATAAAACAAAGCCAAAGCCTTTTCGAAGAAATTAAAAGAGGACAGTTTTCTAAGTAATCGTAATCTCTGTTGCTCATTTTGCTGATATAATTCATATTTACCATGAAATTTAGTTTATTGTCTAGGATAAGATAAGATACTTTTTAGTGATCCGATCCAATGGAAATTGACAATTTCAGCGTGACTACTGTAAAATAACAACAATATATTGTTTTGACATGATTAGAACGTATATTTTTTACGAGAATAAAAAAGAGATAAGTTTTACTTAGTTACGGAAATGACGAAAAGTTAGATCAAAAAAGTAGAACGATCTAGTCGACTCTAAAAACAAAACGTGTTTTATTGAAGCTACAGACGGCAAGTAAAGAAGGACACAGACGGATCCCATATTGAGTATTAAACCTGTTTTATATTTATAACGCTGGTCGACTTCATCTAATGGCGTCTATTGCTAGTTTGGCATTTCGTCTGTGGTTGAGGATTACCTCCTGTTCAGTTCGTTTAATATTTGCCACGGCGAAAGAGCCATAACATTGTATATGCAAATACGAACAACATTTACACACAAAAAATATATACACACTCACATCCAGCGCTCTACAAATGATACACTTCTTATACATCTTGATGACGACATAATATTAATTTTTAATTTAGGTCTTCCAAGGTCTATTTTTACTGAATGTTTGATGAAAACAGTACTGAGATCAGAAAACTGTTAGATGAAAAGTATAAGCTGCATAAACTGTATCTGAACAACCCGAACTCCCAGTCCACTAAAGATGCATTCACCAACATCCGCTAAAATATGCAAAAACAGTTACGCCAAATGCAAGATGCCTGGCTTAGCAAGAAAGTGGAAACAAGAATCATAATTCATCAACGCAGTATAACACTAGAGGGAATAAAAGGATCAAGATGTCTTTGTGTAGTCGCTGAATGAACTCTTTATGTTGTGTCTGTTGTATTCTAGCGTATGTTTCTGGTGTGTTGTCTGTATATGAGGAAAGAGTCTTTGTAATCACAACAAATGTCCATCATAAGGATTAATAAAGCAGTCTTGGTGTTGGAGCCTCTCAAGCCATCACTCAAATGGAGTTTGATGATGATGATAATGAAACAATAAACTATTTCCTTATTTAAAGCCTCAGACTAATCCGCCTCAAACAGACTCTACTACCACTACAGCCCAGCATAACCAACACCCTGTACAGCAATGCTGAAGAACTGAAGAAAATAGCACACTATTTGGTTTCGGTACAGTCTGGAACAGAGCTTACTAGTCATAAGAAAAATCTAAGCTGGCTGAAGGAAGAAAAATTGACACTTTATTTTTTTTTTTTTTTTAAACATTATAATGATCAAACTAGAGTTGTCTCTGGGTGGCAAACGAACTAGTGATTATTTTTCTCGAAGACAAACTGTTAAATGTCTTGGAAAATCATTTCGGCTGTTTTTTTTTATCTGTGTTCAGATCTGTGTTCACTCTCAACTCACCGTGTTCCATGAAGTGCTCACTTTTATGGTAACAAAACATAAAAATATTTGTATATAATGTTAAATATTAATATTTAAAGTAAAGCCATTACGTTCTGTATTTAAGATGTCTGTTTTTTTCTTTATTAAATTGCAGTTTTTATTAAATTTATCTGTTTTAATCTTTAACAGTTTTATCAACAGTTTTATCTGTTGTAATAAAGAAGAACTTGACGCTAAGTAATTTTTGAAAACTTTTGTTTTACCTTTTTGTCATGAAAAGTTACTTCCACAGAAACTGCACAAGGGCGACCACAGTTTTTATTTCTAATATTCACGAAGATAAGAGAGTTCATCCTTATATACTGACAGAGAGGTAATGCAACAACAAAGCCCGAAGACGATGCTATGACAACGATAAAGCAGATCAACAACAATCGGGCTTAAAGCAAACAAAAATAATAATAATCTGGTAAGACCTGAATAAAGTTTTCTTTAAAAACTTACCAGGAACTCAATACCATGAGATACAGTGTCAGTGGGACGCTTAGAGAGACACAATTTAAATTTACATTATAATAACATTGTTGACAATAATGTAAGAAAAAATATATAAAAACAGTATGACTTTCAATGATGTAACACAAAACTTTAATTATACGTCAGTAAGGAGGATTTAGACGGGTTACAAGAACTGTTATAATAATAAGAAGAATAAGAATAATATTAATAATAACAACCAACGACTCAATTAAACACATAATGGCAGGAAGTTCAGCCCTATAGGAATCTACCAACCTAAGTCGCCATAACTAATACACCAGCACTTGGCTTTGACACACAATATGATAGGAAAGGATATTCCTCCTTATTACAAATACTTGTCACAAAAGGTTCTCGAGTCTACTGATCATCTGCTGTACTGGGATAGGCCTATCTTGATATACTAAACTTACTCTGTCCGTTCGTCTGTCTGTGTAGTAAAAAGTTTGAAAACGTTTTGTTGTTTTCTCACACCTCAGATTAAGTTGAAATATTGCAAAACTATTTATTTTACCTTACAACATGTGCATCGAGAGAAAGAAATCAAATAGTATAGAGATGCACAATTATATCAATAATTATAAAAATACTACTACTAATAATATAAATCTTTTTTACCCGTATGGAAATGGGTATTACAATTTGTGCATTACATAAAAAAGCATTATAACTTTAAACGATATACCGTCCGGTTATACCTGTTCTAGAATGCCCGTAGAGACCCTGTATACATTATCTCATAACTTTACTTGTACGATTTAAAGTCGAAGTCAAGAACCATTCTAGGTGAAGTCGGTCCGGAACAGAGAATCGGGTGCAAGGAAGAGGCGGAGAGTTCATACAGCGTTACAGAATTGATACGTCGGAGTGTAAAGCTTGTATACAGTCTGTGTTATGTGTTGCCAATCGTAATGTAATGGCTGCGATATATTGAACATTCAAGTGTTACGCTACTTTCAAGCCCTGAGAGTTGTTTTTTTTAAATTGATAATGCGGTGCGGTGAAGTTTGCAGGGAGCATGGATAGAGAGTTTCTTTAAAATATATTTTAAAAAAAATGAAATAACAATAAAAAAAAAAAAAACTATATGTAAAGAAACAAGCACTTGACTTCCGAACCGTGGTTCGGGGTTCGAATCCTGGTGAAGACTGGGATTATTAATTTCGGATCTTCGGGCGCCTCTGAGTCCACCCAGCTCAAATGGGTACCTAACATTAGTTGCGGAAAAGTAAAGGTCGTTGTGCTGGCCACTTGACACCCTCGTTAACCGTAGGCAACATAATCAGATGACATTTACATTAGACCACAAGGTCTGAAAGGGGAATTTTACATTTTTTTAAAGAAACAAGTTATGAAAATTCTTATATTTCATGGAATAAAAATGTGCTAAGATTGACTGGAATCCCCTTCTCCTTATCTACAATCCTCCCAATGCAGTCGATAAAAATTTCAATTAAGTATTTTCTTTGACCCCTTGCTAAAATTTACTGTGACCTTATTAACAAAAGATGTCATTTATAAATCTGATTGGTAAAATAGTCTTTTCAAAGCATATGACTTTTCCTATTTTAGATACGTTAGAATAATTAACATAGTTCTATTTTGCAAGAAAGTATTTTACTTTAATGGTGAATTTTTTACAATCTGTTCAATTTTCTATCAAAACCAAAAAAATAAATAAAAATGGTCACAACATAGCTTCTCAACGCCAGTTACGGATAAAACATATTCTGACTAACCGGAGTCGGCCTATCTGCCGTATTTTAACCATCACTGTTTTATGTCATACCTTATACTATGTAATGTGTTCTAGTCTGGAGTATTTTCTTTTAATGTTTCCAAGTTTTGAGGTATATCACTAAACTTCAAATTTAAATACTTAATTATACTTCGATATTATACATTTGTTTAATAAGGATTATTTTTAGAGGGGAAGATAAACATGGCGACAGGGTACACAATGTTATATTTTATCAATAATTCATTAGTTATTAGGGCCCCTTCCAAATTACTCCCACCCTCCGATGGCACCACCCTAGCCACGCCACTGACTTTTCACATGGTTGGTTATCTTAGTTAATAAAGGGTGTTGCTAATAACAGGAATGTAATGGATTCGATTCCAATTTTCTGGTAACTTTGTGTGACTAATAATACATGAATGTAAAGCTAACTTTTTGTTTTAATTTTGTTTTGTTTTTAAAAAATTAAATAAGCCATTTCATTTCCGACTATAGCGACATGCCGTGAAAAGTACAGCAGAGTCATTTATACTTGATGTCGTGATTGAAGAGTTACATCGTATGGGAGTTTGTTTTTGTCAAGGATTCTGGGCTTCTGCGGGATGAGCTCTCCATAGCTTTAAGTCACGATAAGGAATCCGTAAATAGCACAACTGGTCCTGGTTGTGTCTACCTTTATTTAAGTCTTTCTGTAGAGTACTCTACTGTATTTTAAATATCAACCATTTCAGCCAGTTAGTTTCTTAGTTAGTTAGTTAGTTTAGTTACATTATTGTAATGCACACGACCCATGCACACTATTGTACTGCACATGCCCCTTGCACACCATTGTACTGCACATGACCCTTGCACACCATTGTAATGCACACGACCCATGCACACCATTGTACTGCACATGACCCCGACACACCATTTCACTCCACACGACCCCTTAACACCATTGTAATGCACACGGCCCCCTGCACATCATTTTACTGTACACGTCCCCCTGCAAACGGTCCCCTGTACACGTCCCCCTGTGAACGCCCCCCGCCACACCATTTCACTGCACACTGCTCCCTGCACACCATTGTACAGCACACGACCCATTCACACCATTGTACTGCACACGACCCATGCACTCCATTGTACTGCATACGACCCCTGCACAACATTTTGCTGCTCTAGATCCCTGCACATCATTTTACTGTACACGGCCTCCCTGCAAAAGGTCCCTTGTGAACGCCCCTCGCCACACCATTTCACTGCACACGATTCCCTGCACACCATTTTACAGCGCACGGCCCCCTGCTTTCATCGTTTTCTGTTGAGCCGGCGTATTTAACCACGACACAATAACCGGTTATCGTCACCTGCTGCATGTAACCGAAGATAGATGTAAATGTAACAGTAGTAAAGAGTAACTATGCCATGTCTTCATTTCTTTTGTAAGATTGTCCATTTTCATTTTCAGACCGAAGAAGGTTACACAAAGGATACGTACGCAAAAGAAATGTACAATTTAAAAATACAGCTAAGACATTTTCTTTATTGAACCAAGACAATACAAACGTTTCATTATTTATTCAATAATAAAAAAGGGGGCTGTTTGTCTAGTCGGGGATACACTGAAAAACATTTACGCTTAAGCTGAAACTTGTCTCCCTTTTCTTATATTTTTATACATTTATTTGAATAAGAATTAAATTACAGATTTTTTTTCTTCCTTTTTCTCTTTATTATTATTGAGCGTTCAGATGACTTGACTAGACTAATACACGCAACGCTTGAGGGGGGGGGGGTCGATTGACGATTTGCCAGATTTGCCAGGTTTTGCCTAAGACCATCGAAAAAAAGGATTGCCTTTTGTCTATTCATCTATTGCTGTGTGTGTATGTCGGGGGTGGTCGCGGGAGAGTGGGGGATTGTTAAAATGGGTCGCCGAGATGAAAAGGTTGAGAACCGCTGGCTTATATGAAGAGACCTCATTCTGTTCCGACCGTATGATAAAACCCAGATTCTTTCCTTTCAACTAAGAGATAATCGATAGTCGTTACCTCACTGAAGGGTACAATATCGCTGTTGAGGCTGTATATAATATGTTAATTAATCAACATACACACTTTAAAAGATTTTAAATAATTAATTGTGCTCTTCTCTTGCATTAATTGAGGAAATTAAAGTCTATGCAGCAAAGCGTGCTTTAACGATCAACATAAAGCTTTATAATCATCATCAACCTTCATTTGAGTAAGGGCTTGAGAGGTTTAAATCCTCGTTTGCAAAAGCCCTGGACAGAAACCCTTCTGATTTCGTAGTGCATACTAGTGCAATCAAGACAATCTCTGTAAATTTTCATTGCTATAATTTGATCATACAAAATAATGGCTAGCTCCTCTACCATCAAAAGAGAAAGCCACATTAATCTGTGATATTTGTGGACGGGAGAGTCTCTCCCATATACGGCTTTACAGTAACATGAATAAGTGTTGGAGATGAGCAATGGTGGCCTTACGACTGAAGGAGGCCAACAAATTAATTAAAATGTTATTCTTATTACAATTTCTTTTTCGGCATTGATTTGAATATGAGACTGTTTTCAATAACATTGATCTAGACCAGATCTAGATTTCGGAATCGTCGCCTCTGGGTCCACCCAGCTCTATTGGGTACCTTTGCAAAAGTTAGGGAAAAGTAAAGACGGTTGGTCGTTGTACTGGCCACATGACACCCACGTTTACCGTAGGCCAAAGAGTCAGATGACCTTTACATCATCTGCCCTATAAACCACAAGGTCTGTAAGGGGAACTTTTTTTTTTGTTAACTTTTATTGTAATTTTGGTGACTGTAGTTATATACGGTGCTACGCTAGTAAAAATTGCACTGGTACTGCGCGGGCTGTGACGTAGAGCACCAGGGTAGTACAGAGACGAGAGAGAGAGAGAGAGAGAGAGAGAGAGAGAGAGAGAGACCAGTTTGACCTGTAGCTAAGGATCAATGTCTATCAAGTTATCAAGTTAAATTATAAGTATAGCGTCACATGAGTTAAACTTTATAATAGTATTTTAATAAGAATTTCTTTTGCGCTTGTTATACTGTCATATTATTCATAATTATAAATGTTAACTAATCATTTAGACACATTTGTGCTGAAGATTAAAAACTATATAGCTACTGAATAATAAGTTTAATTTGCTATCACCTTGATATGAGCTAGATTGGTCTATTTACAGCAGCAAGAATCATCCTATTCGCAAAGTCATCAATATCAGATATCAAGTTCTTGACAAACTTTATAAATGATGATATTAAATATAAACAGTGCACCAGACACAACAGTAGCCTTTACACAGGAACTTTGAAGCTGAAAAATATCGTGAGATCGATTTTTAATAACTTTTTTTTTTTGAGATCTGAGATGAGACTACCGAAAAACGAACGGAAGGACGGACATTCAGATGACACAAAATGAATTGGGGAACTTCCATTTTTTGGGGCGCTAAAAAAAAAACTAAGTCAAATCTTATCAAATTCACTTCGTCTTAACAATAAATAACAATACAATGAAATCAATAATATATATATTTTTTTGTAGGAGTCAATATGAAAATTAATATCAGGAAACAACTTTGCTCAAAACCTCACTACCACCTTACCTTTCTTCAATTTATGACTTGTCACTTGTAAAACTAAAAATATATATTAGGTCCTTTGCGTTTATATTAGCTTAAACAATGTTAGCTTAAATTAACCTAATGAAGGCAACCAATCTCTTATAATAAATAATTATAATACCTATAAGTTAAAGGAGAAACAAGAGACATGCTATTTCTATGTCTTCCTTACAGAAAGTAACTTATACATTACATTTTAGTGTTTCTCCCTCAAAGTGAGAAATGCCTGTAGCGAAAGATACAATGCCGCAACCACATTCAATCTGAAAGCCTTATATCTTAACTTACTTTATTGGTTACTTCAAAAGAAAAGCTGAATATGTCTTAAGCGTCATACATATAGTCATGCATGTTAACCTATGCCTTAAATTCTGTCAAGTCACTGGTTTTCCTGCCTGGCTCAGATAAACCGATTCCATTCTCTAATAGAACTTGGAAAGAATGAACATATGTTGTCTCCTAACAAACAAAAGTGGAATGTGAGATAAATAATCTAGTCTGCATGGAGTCTTTTGTTGCGAATACATATCAGATCACATAATTGCTTCAGAGCTTCAGACATGTATTCAACCTGTATTTCTGCTCTGGTGGTTACATCCATGCATGACTCTTTTTTTAGCGGCCACCGTAAGGGGAAAAGCCGCTATTAGATTTGTGCAAAATGTCCGTCTGTCCGTCTGTCACACTCGGAGCTCAAAAACGAGAAGACAAAAAATATTATTTCACGTTTAAAAGCGGCTTGAAAAGTTTAGGTGCAAAGGCTAATTTTTGTTTGTTAAAACCAAATCGTTTAATTTATAAAATTAATTATGTAAGTGATTTTTTAATAGCAATACACCAATTCTAAAACAATAACGTAAATGTAAGGGAGGGAATTTTACAATAAGAAATGCACTAGAAATAGGAATATCACGCACATTTTTTAAATGAACTTTTTATGCAGCGACATTCGTGTACTAGCTTAAATCCCGGCCATGACATGATTCTAAACTAATTTCTTAAACTTTTTTAAAAATCAGATTAAAAAAAAATGTTTAGTGCCCCCATTAGAATGAAAGAAGATTATTTTTGTGCGTTATGTCTGTTGGTTGGTCTGTTCGTCACGGTTAGATTAAAAAAAAAACACTAAAGGCTTTTCAAAATATGATTTAACCTTGACTGTTACTTCGGAAATATATATTGAAATGTTATAATAAACTAAAACTAATCTGATATTTTTAAATTATTATTGCATTCTTTCTATTCATTATCTGGGCTTTTTTTTTTATTTTACGTAAATCTTATCTAAATTACATCCAGTATAATAACAATAATAATTAATAAGATATATATTAAGAGTGCTAAATCAGAAGTTTGGTTTTATGTAGATGTACATCCCTTTAGATCAATGCTGAAAGATTATTTAAAATCGCTCGTGTGACATATTATATATATCAGGCTATTAGTTTGTAACCAGTTTGTTATTAAGTAATGAGCTATCCTTTGACGTGCGGTTAGCGGGCTGAATTGATTATCTCGACACTCCCGGGTTATGTGTCTGTTTGTTTTACTTGTTTGTTTTACATGTTTCGAATGTTCCTTCAGAGTTGAAGAGTTAAGTTTACTTCCTAGTCCAAACCTTCCGCAGGGGATTGAAGCATGCAGGTAATGAGCCAGGGACCAACAATAAATCCAAACTACAGTCTAGTGCGCAAACATCAAGACCAGGCAGGTTTATACCCTGCTCGCTGCCATCCTCCGTCGTCCAGCGAGAAATTAATTATTTTCAACTGAGAAGGAACATCCGAAACATCTTGCGAATAGGCGGATCTGACAGGGATCCAACTCCGACGTGGGCCGCCTCTGAGTTTGTGTATCACACAAACTCTCTTTGTAATCTCGTTACATATTAATTTACACTTCGAATGACTGCAGATTGTGACGCTTGACTGACCACCAATGCAATGTCTGAGGACTGAGTGTTGAAGTCTCACTATTGGGTTCGTGTGATCTTGAGTTCTGCCCACATTTTGTATATGATAGTAAAAAAAAAAGTAAAGTGACCCTTCAGACCTTAAAATCTATGGGGCAGATGATTTTAAGGTCATCTGTTTCTTTGGCCAACGGTTAATGAGCAGGGTGTTATGTGGCCAGTGTCACGTAGTTCGGACAAGTGTCCTTGCTTTCTCCCAACTCTGTTTGGTATTAGTTATACTACGGGGCGATGGTGCCTTGTGTTTTTGTTTTTGAGTTGTTTTGCCACGTCACAAAGCTGATAACATTTGTTGGTCAATTGTTGAGGCAGTTCACACTTCGAATTTGGTTTGAAACGGACGGTGTGTTAGTCCGTAATTAGGCTGTACCCTTTTATTGGACTTATACTTACTTCGACTTTTCAGGTGGAATTGTTTTTGGACCCCTGTTTAGGGTGAGTTACTTTGCGGCTGGTACTATTTTAGTAGTTTATTGTATAGGGTTATCGCTGTTTAAAATTTTGTTTATAGTTATGGAAAAGAGGTTGAATTTTGTGTCATTGTCGTTTATAGGGTGCCAGTGTTGAAATTGTAATTACTGGACTTGATCCTACACCAGTGTGGGCGTCGCTTGTCTTCTCAGAAATATATATTACAGTCTTTGGTATCACTGCCATTGTCAGTGCTTTTACACATCAGTTGGTGCCAGTTACGGAACAGTGAGGTTTAACTTTATTACAGACAATGTTGGCAGTAGTGTGACGTCAGTCTGTCAGCATCTGGTTTTACTTTGAAACCATTGAGACAAGTAACAGCAGAAAGGTGCTTATGTATACTTAGGAAATAACATCTATATTCTATCTTATAATTTATGTATCTATATATTATGTATTAAATATATTTTTATCTATTTATCATTTATCATTTTCAGTGTACATATACATAGATCAGTATCATACAATTAAATTCATAGTTTTTGTTATTTAAATTATCCACAGAGTTGGTTACTCTCTGCACAATTGTGTGTGTGTGTGTGCGAATGACTTTGTTTTTTTTTTCTTGTCAGCTTGAACCTCGGGACCTTAAGTGTGTTCAGCTAATAATAACACAATTCCTAAACCTGACAGCCAGCACAACGACCAACCGCCATTACTTTCCCCCAACTAAAGTCTGGTACTCATTGGAGTTGGGGGGACTCAGGGGCGCCCTAAAAATTCAAAATCCAATTATTCACCGGGATTCGAACCCAGGACCTCAGGTTTTGAAGGCAAGCGCTTAGCATTTTGACCACCGCGCCCCCTTTTAGTATGTGAGAAACATAGGCCTAACTATTATACATAAACTTGAGTCCGATTTCAGAAGATTAAATATTTTTTTAAATTAAAATATTTCATGATAGAATACTGTGCCATCTTTAAATGCCCAGCGACAAAATCACTGGTTAGATAGGAAATTACATAATATCCTTATAATAATAAGGCTAGTATTTAATTATGTCTGCATTTATTCAAGAATTAATTTCACGAACATTCTGTATATTATTCATCCTATTAAAAAACGACCTTTCAAATAATGTTTTACTTTGAAAATATTCTAATATGAATTTACAAGCCTTTACTACGTCGCAACTGCAACCGATTTGTTTGTTGACAAAATAAGATACCCCACATATTTAGATTAAGGCTTTGAGAATCGCCGCGAAAAAAAAAATACTCCCCCCCCCCCACAAAAACAGCCATGTTAACGCCTTTCTCTTGACAGCTAGGGGTCTCGGGGGAGCACTATAAGCTTTCTCGGTCGGTATCGGGGCTAAGCCCCAACTCCAAAAGAGTTTTCTTGCTATCTTTACTGCAGAAACCCATTTTACGGACATCTACAGCTCCTTATTCACCCTATTAAAGAAAGACCTTTTGAACAAGATACACCACATATTTAGATTAATTCTTTGAGAATCGCCGACGCAAAAGAAAACCACACATACACAAAGCCATACCATATTGGTTTAGTCAGTCAAGCATGTAGAGCTATTATACCCACTGGTTACAGAAGAGAAGTTTTCTTAACACTCCAGCATAGTTTTTGTTCTCTGATTGCCAAATCTAATTTTTAGGACATTATCAATTTCTTTATATGTGATTTTAAACTTTACAGTATAATAAGTCTATAGAATTAAAAAAAATTGTCTTTCTCTATTTTTATGGTACTTTTATGAATAGAAAAATATATTTATAGAAAAGATCCTTGTAACAAGAAATAGTATGAGTTTTTATACCTTTTCTAGTTTAAGAGATTTTAACCGGACGGACGTAGGGACAGACAGAAGACTCAAAAGTAATTATATGTTACCAACAAGGAAAACGGATCCTAAAGCACTTATAGATTTTTGTTAATTATTGGTAATTAATTACTTTGTCACACTAAAACTATGCCTAAAATGGCTAGTGATGGCCGCCACACACAATTGCAATTAAAAAAAAAATCAAGCAATGTCTAAGCCCTAAGTGAGTAGTAGGCTACTTAAGCTCTTCTTGAACTCGTGGATATGTTTCGTATGGCGTTCGACTAGAAATAATTATGAAGGGGGCGGAAGAATTTTGGGTCGATTCACTAATACTGTGGTGGAGTAGGGTCTGTGTTATAACGCAAACGGTACAATGCAAATTTAGTATAAATAAAAGGGTAAACAAACAAGATTACAAAGAGAGTTTGTGTGATACACAAACTTAGAGGCGGCCCCCGTCGGAGTCGGATCCCTGTCAGAT
>JADKLZ010020016.1:51500-75064 GCA_021533235.1 Biomphalaria straminea | reverse complement strand
TACTTCACTGTAGTAACGCATTCTCCTGACATCTACAACTCATTATTGGGGCTCGGGGCGAAGCGTTTTCTTGCATTCGTCACTGCAGAAACGCATTATCCTGACATCTACAGCTCATTATTTATCAGTAGATTTCAGTGCGAAGCCCTACAGCTCATTATTTATCAGTAGATTTCGGAGCTAAGCCCCGACGCCAAAACCGTTTTCTTGCATTCGTCACTGCAGAAACGCATTATCCTGACATCTACAGCTCATAACTTATCAGTAGATTGCGGGGCGAAGCCCCGACGCCAAAAGCGTTTTCTTGCATTCGTCACTGCAGAAACGCATTATCTTGACATCTACAGCTCATTATTTATCAGTAGATTTCGGGGCGAAGCCCCGACGCTAAAAGCGTTTTCTTGCATACTTCACTGCATTAACGAATTCTCCTGACATGACAATGGTGTTCGGGCCGAAGGCTCGACGCCAAAAAACGTTTTCTTGCATTCTCCACTGAAGAAACGCATTCTCCTGACCTAAAGGTCACCATTTATCCTATTGAAAAAGGACCTTTTAAAAAATGTTGAAAAATATTCTAATAATATCCATCCATAAAAATATTTATCACCCCCTCCCGACCCCACCATATCGGCCAATATACTAGAGGGGGGGGGGGCCAAATATAAATAATTAGTATATATTATTAACACAAGCAATAAGTTCGTATACCAATTGTGTGAATTCTAAACTATAATTTGTCTACCCCCCACCCGATATTGGACCGCCCCCCCCCCACTCAAAAGCTTATGGGGGGAGCGGAATTGATGCCACCGCCCCCTCCCGACCCCACCATATCGGCAAACATACTAGAGGGGGGGGCGAAATATAAATAATTAGTATATATTATTAACACAAGTAATAAGTTCGTATACCAATTGGTGAATTCTTAACTAAAATTCGTCCGCCCCCCACCCAAAATTGGACCGCCCTCCCCACTCGAAAGGTTATGGGGGGGGGGGCGAAATTGATGTCACTGACCCCTCCCGACCCCACCATATCGGCCAACATACTAGAGGGGGGCGAATAATCTAAAATATATAGAAAAATATAAAATAATTAGTATAAATTATTAACATAAGTAATACATTCATGTACCAATTGTGTGAATTATATAATAAAATTCGTCCGCCCCACCCTTTGGGGGGGGGGTCGGCCGAGTGGGGGGGTGATCTCCCCTACCGCCCCCCCCCCTGGATCCGCCAGTGGCTAAGTGCTAGGGGAGAAAATCGTCACAATATAATTACCATTTAAATCAACTGTGTCGTAGTGTGGTTTATCTTGGGTACCTTCTTTCACGATACCATAGTGTTGGTGTGGTATCACTTCCGTCTTATGTTTAGGTTCATTTGAAGTGTGCGATTTCCTCCTCTTGGTAAATATAAAGTATAAGGCTACTTCAATTAGAGCTATAGTGGTCAGACCAATGGCAATGCCGATACCTATAAATCATCATTACCTGCACCCAATCCTGGGGAATAGCAGGACTCTGAAACTAGAATAACACTATTATCATGAGTACAGTAATGTATTAATGAAAGTATCAGTTAATATCACACATTTCAATGCGTGATAGGCAATATAATAAATAATGTTCTCTTAGTAAAATAATAGTTATATAAACTTTACCATTCTAAACAGTCCTCATTAATATTTATGTTGATATTGAAATAACTTATGTGGTTGTCGGTGCTATCCTGCATTTCATAATTTTAAATGTATAATTTATCAATGTGAATTAAGTTGTTAAATAAGTGTTAATTTCTAAAATTCTTGTTTTTTTTTTTTTATGTTCTAAAACATGTACTTCTCTTTTATAAAAAAAAAACGTGCATTTTGTTTTTCAAAACACTGCTTATTGATTTGTAACGAGTGGCGCTGTCTTCTAAAAACACAAGCTCTTTTAAATTGCGTACTCTTATTAATCATGTAGTACTCGGTTTGAATACACGAGCTTTTGTGTTTTAAATCATGCACTATTATAAAATACGTGCTTTTTTTTAGTTGAAAACGTGATCTTATTTTAATCCTCTAATTTCTTTTCTGAAACATTTGTTCTCCATATATTAAAAAAAAATTCATCTTCTATCCACATACACTTGCTTCTAAAACACTTCTTTTTATTTCTTAAGCACGTTTTATTTTGAATTCCGTTTTCTTCTTTTCTTAATTGAGTAAGTTTTTTAAAACACGTGTTTTTTTTCCAAAACACGTGTACTTCTTTTTTTAAAAAACTCGTCCTCCTCCTTTATAATACCGGTGCTCTTCCTTTGTGATACTCATGCTTTTCCTTTATGATACTCGTGCTCTTCTTTTATGATACTCGTGCTCTTACTTTATGATACTTGTGCTCTTCCTTTATGATACTCTCGCTCTCTCCTGAAACACGTTCTCATTTAAAGCACGCATTATTCTTTACAAAACCCTAAACCCTTTTTATCTACTTAAACACGTGCTTTTTTATCTTCTAAAAGACATGCTTTTTTATCTTCTGAAAGACCCTTGGCATTCCTAGGAACATTCTCGTTGCCTGTCAGAGGACGGTTTTGCTGCAGACCTGCCACATCACCAAAAATTACTGATAAACCTAGATCTATAAAGGGATTACGATGAATTTAGTCTCCTTTAAATGAAACTCGACCCTGACTGCGCCAGAGAATAAACACTCGTTCTCTTCTAACATAATAATAATAATAACAATAATTAGAAACAATAGTTGACCCTAGACTTTTCTTTGAGGGATAACTGAGTTACTGTTGGCTATGGATTAAGCGATACATTTATATTTATTTTGCTGTATCTACAACGAAAGCCTGAATCACATAGAATACTAGTTATGCGGAGACATAAAAACCAATTTGTAACGCATAATGCTGATGAACTTAAATGCTTTTAAACTTTAGATAAATATATAATGCAACTATCACAACTATACATATGTTAAACAAGACAATTTGAAAAGAGGTCTATACATTATAAAAATGTTCGCAACAGTTTATTTGTTTTCCTACCTATACTACAATGAGGGGGTCCAGAGAGCCCAGGCATTGATAACACTTGCCTGTTTCTTGATGGCAAAAACTCCTACATTTTAAAGGACAGGGACTTGTACATCCAAGGCCCCACGTTTCTAGTTCACAGTCTGAGGATGACATACATAACTTAAAAACGAAAACACTTAACTTACAATTAATTTAATATATATTAGGGTTAGGGTTAGTGTTAAGGATGGCTGCATGGTCGAGCGGTTTGCACGCTGGACTGTCGCTTCAATTTATCGATGGTCCCGGGTTCAAACCCTGCCCGCTCACATCCCCCGTCGTCCTGCGGGAGGTTTGGACTAGGAAGTAACTATCTTCAACTTTGAAGGAACATCCGAAACATGTAAAACATTTTTACAAACAAACAAGAATAGTGTTATTGTAGGGGTTGCTATAATCATGAAATGTGCAATGATGAATTGATTGCTAAAATGATGAAATGTGTTAATGATGGATTGTCTCGTATAATGAGATGTCAGGGAACCGTTAATGACACTTCATACTATACATAAACACGCTTTAGAAAAGCAAAAGTAACAGAATTAAGCTAGTTTTTTGCGAATTCAATTTATATCACATTAAATATTTTATTCTATAAAATGAATTTGTTGAATTAAGAAATTTATCTATTCAATTATTTCCAAATCGATATGTAGAAAAAAAAATTAAAAAAATATAATAAATGTGTGTTCTTTTGTGATTTCATGTATAAATTAAGTCATTTTTTATATTATTGATTTTTTTTACGAGTTGGTGTATATATATATATTTTTAATATTTTATTTTTTAACCATTTTAAGTCCTGAATTAATTTAATAATTTTCTCATGTCCTTTCAGTTTATACACGATGATAGTTTTACTTCCATTTATAACAAGTTTAGGTTAAAAATGTTGGTGTTTTAAAAAAAGCAACATTACCTCCAAATGCCAAAACATGACGTATGGGTAAATAAGCAGACAACCTTAACATCATCATCTGCTCATAGATTGAAAAGTCTGAGAGATTAATTGAACTTTTTAAAAGGTTTTGAGAATTTCTTTACAATACAATGTACTGTAACATTATCATATTAAATAATTATTTTTAATAATTTCTTTTCTTAGCCACTATTGCATCAAAGAGCAAAATTAGAACGCATCTTAAAAAAAAAACACTCTCCTTTAAAAAAGATTATGTCATTCTTTCATTATACATATTCTTGCAAAGATTCATTTTAGTGTCAAGATGAATACTAGACAATAAATTCCAACTTGTTGTTTGTACAGAATACGGACTGCAAAGATCACGTCAACCGTGCATATACCCTGCCTGAAGCCGTAATGACTTTTCGGGAGTAGGCCAGTTTCTAGGTGGTGTTTTATTCTGTTTATTAGCACCCTAGCCAGTAAATTGCCAGCAATGCATAGGAGGGATATGCCTCCATGCGACTACCGTACTATAGGAGGGATATGCCACGGTGATAATCGCATGACTGCTTATTACCCTTTCTCTTGTAGAGGTGAATGATGGAGGCGTCTTTGAACTCTTGTGGTAGTTTCTCTCTGAGCTCTGAGCTGCCTAGTGAGTAAACTTCAGCAGGGATGGAGTCTAGCCCCGGTGCCGTTACGTCATTTAGCCGGGGAGGGTCAGCGAGTGAGTGGATTTGTTCCAGGCGTGCGATTGCATCGGCACTAATGTTTGATGGACTGTTAATGACTGTACTGAAGTGTTCAGCCCAGAGAACAAGTATGTCCTCATTGTCTGTTAGGAGTTTGTTTCCATCAGCACTAAGTATGGGGGACGAGACAGTTTGCTGAGGGCCATAAAGAGCTTTTATTGAATTGGAAAACATTTTTACATTTTTACTGTCATCAGGACTCCTTCATAAGTCTTAGGTTCTGCTGGACCTCTCTTTAGGCAATAGTGTAGCGTTATTTGATTTGCGGGCAATCTGAATTACACAGAAAGGCCTTAAAGCAATTTTGCTTGTGTGTTAGCATCTGTTCAATTTGCACATTGTTTTAGCCAAACCAATCTTGGTGCTTGCGTTTTGGCTGACCGAGGGCGCTGCTATCCAGAGATTACATTGAATCCTTGATTTAAGCCAGCTGTTTTCCACATCATTGGTCATGTGCAGGGTTTTTAATTCACTCTCTAGTTTGTTGATGAGCTCTTGTTTGATTTCTGGGTTTGTGAGCCTACCAATATCAAGGCGCTTTGCATGCTTGCATTCTTGGGGTTGCCAATGTGGTTTTATGCATATTTTAAACTTGGATAAGATTAAGCGATGAGCAGTCCAACAATCAGCTGCACATAATGCTTTGGTGACTTTAATGTCTTGTCTCTCAGACTGTCTGACAATAATGAAGTCAATTTGATGCCAATGCTTGGACCTGGGATGCATGTATTATGTCTTTTTTCTGTGAGGTAGCTGGAAAACGTATTTGTTATTGTCAGCTTGTGGGCTGAGCACATTTCAAGTAGCAATGCACCATTGCTATTGTAGTGACCGATTCCGGTCTGCCCAGCATGTTTTTCAGTCAGATCCTACTCTGGCATTAAAGTCGCCCAGTATTATGAGTTTGTCTGTTTTGGGCGTTTCGATTATTGCAGACTTCAGGTCAGAGTAGAAGTTCTCCTTAATGTTGTCCTAGTTGGACATAAATGGGGCATAGACACTTATTAGATTTGCGTGCCGCTTTGCTTCACGTCTTTCCTCGCTATTTTTGCCGATCCAGAAGAACGTGTAGCCTGCGCCAACTTCTGTTAACTGTCCTTCTTCAGCCAATCGCGTTTCACTCAGGCGCCATATGTATTCAGCACGGTCAAGTAGAGTGCGGACATTCAAGGCATCGAGTGTGAGTTCATGTGTTTTGTTTTGTTTGTTTTTTCTTGAGGTTTGTGTTTGATTTGTCTTTCCCGCATTAGTGTCATCCCCGCCAGTCGCGGGAGACTGACCAGGGTCATGGGGGACAGGCAATGTTTAGGGCAACTTTTCTAGCCCCTTCCTCATGCTTAGGAGGTAAGCGGTGCATTCCTAAAAAGGGCTGATTAGACGCTCATACGGCTGCCAAGTTCCAGTGCTGTCCCAGTCACTGTCAAGCAACCACATGGTCTTGGCCGCCTACGTGAAGTTTGTGGCTATGGCTGCCAGCGTATCCACACCTGCCACTTCGCCACTTGCCTATCGAGGTAAGGCTTTTTTGTTGATGAACATGGGAGATGAGAATGTGGCTTGCGCGATAAAAATTCATTAAATGAAGGGAGATTCGCGCTGTATTAGCATCACTCTCTCGCCCCTTGCCAGCTGAACCCAGTGTCAAAACAGAGTCCAGACAACTGGGACTGGTTTGGGGTGCAGTGGATGACCAGTGTGCTCTTGATGTCCCAAAGTGCTGCAAAACGCTCCACATTGTTTGCTAGGTGACGCTTGATGGGCCTGGTAACCCAATTTCGACTTAAGCGCATACAGCCGCAACTAGACTTTACATGCTGGTGGTGGACAGAGACCATAATTTCGCTAGGTACTAGCTCTGGCTAACCCTCACCTAAATTTGCCTCCATATAGTACCAACAGCAACATAAAAACAGGAAAAAACATGCATATCATTTATACACGAAGCACCATACATACAAGAAGCGCAACAATGCATATAGGAAGATTCATGTATACAGGAATCACAATACATACAGAAATTAACATACATAAATACATCACCATACATACATACAGCATCATACATACATACATACAGCACCATACTTACATACATACAGCACCATACATACATACATACATACATTTATACATACATACATACATACATGTATACATACAGCACCATAATACTGGAGGCACCATGCATAAACAGAAAGCACCATTTATACATTAAACACCACACATACAGGAAGCACCATACAAAAAGCCCCATATATACATAATACATACATCACATCCATACAGCACCATACATACAGAAGTATTTTACACTTACCAAATTTGGTACATCAAGACTGTAGAAGACAGAGATATACTTCGACACATTCACCACTTAAGCCGCAACTTAAAATATCCTCTCAATATATCAAAAACTAGGACATCCAACGAAACTGCGCGTAAAACCATGTACAACAAAAATATAGGCGTAATACGTTTTGATACGCACCGCAATAATGTAGAAAAAAAATGATATGAATAATGTAGAATAACATTTATTGGGAATAAGCCCACTAGTAAATTGATTAGCTTGTATTTTTTGTATTTATTAACTACTAGGTCTAGGCCAGAAAGTACAGAATCCGGAACCCCATTGACAGCGGACCATGGTGAGAATTACTTCCTTAGAGCACGTGAAAGGAAGCGGTCAGTTATCTCTCTCTCTCAAATTCTTGTCCCGATCGTCCTTTATGCAGAACGCGTCAGTCGTAAAGAATGTGGTCTACTGTTTCTTTCTCCTCGACGCAGTGGCGGCACCGAGTGTCGTAGATTTCCCTAATCCAGGGCTGGGTAACCTGCGGCTCGCGAGCCACATGCGGCTCTTAGGGTGTTAAGCTGTAACTCATTAGTTCAAAGCCAAATATTATTTTATTGAAAAAAAATAACTTTAAAAAATTATTCTGATTGGATTTTATCTGTCATCTAGTTGTACTCGCTTTTCAGCGCACCCTTCTCCATGTCTTGAAATGTAACATATTTGCAGGTCAAAGATATTCGATTTTCTTCTGCCTCGTCACTGGATACGATGAGTCTTACGACATAAAAGACACTGTACAAGTTGGCTTTTGTCAGGTATGTGCCTTCCAAGTTCCAAAAGAACTTCTAAAATTGCTACCCCACTCGTTACAAACCAGAGGAGAAGATACAGCTAATATCTTGAAAAAATACACTAAAGATAATAAATTCGATATAAAAAATCGTTTTAATAGCAAATGATGGAGCCAGAAGTATGACCGTAAAAAAATAATGGGGCAATTACACCTCTTTGTCGCAAAATTAAACCATGAAAGTTTTACGTTTTCCTGCATAATATACCAAGAAGCACTTTGTGTGAAAACATGTTCCAACATTTATGTGTTAATCACGATTTGTAACAGCATCTTATTTAAAGCACTCTATCATCGTTAGTGTAAAAAATTATTAACGAAATGTTGGAAATAAAAAATCTTGTGGCTCTTTACAAAAGTTGAAATTTTGTGAATTGTAATTTTTGGCTCTTCCGACTTAAAAGTTTGCCGACCCTAGCCCTAAACTCTCATTGGTCAGCGTCGGACTTCGAACTGGGTTAGGACGGCCTGTTCCGCGATGGAAAGTACCAAAATCGATTAGCTTGCATTTATTAACGACAGAAAATAAAAATAACTTTGTCAATATCCATAGTTTTTAAATAGCTATTTATAAAAATAAAATGTTTATACCTATATTAATATTTTATATTGAATTCGGTTAACACACTTAACATAAAACTACATGTTTATTAACTAAACACAAAATGCTTGCATATAAGACCAAGCCCATAAGTCAAATGGACATATAACACACATATAACACAGATGGCACTATGTGATATTTGCTTAATAAAATTAATTGAGCAACACAATATAAAAATAATTATTATAATTAAATCTAAGTCTCGAAAATTACAATGAAATTTGAAAAAATCACAATAAAGTAATCAATAATACAAAATTTCAAGTATAAAAGTGTTTGTTTGTATTTTATGGGTCTAAACATTATTTTTTAAACTTGCCTGTTTTACAACCAAGTAGATCTAGATCTTCGTAACATAATCCTTCCTCCTGCTGGCAACAATTCCTACATTCTGCGGGGCATGGACTTAAACACGATAGTCCCCAGGTTCCTAATTCGCAGTCTGAACATAAAATTAAAAACAAAACAAGAAAAAAACATTTTATAAAAAGCTAATACGTATAAGTGTAGATATATCAATTAGTTAGGATCATTCACGTAATACATTTGCATTGCATCAAGATCATTGTTTACCCCTGAGTACCTGACATTAGTTGGGGAAAAGTAAAGGTTAAATTAGACGTATACAGATGTAATCATCATCTGCATGCCTACGGTTCGATCTTATTGTTTTAACGTTGTAGAAATATTTATCCACAATAAAATCAGTAATAAGAAATATGTTTCTTACATAAATGCCAAGGTGCTTCTTTGTTGTCTGACCACTAAAAATGCAACTAACACTAATACATAGCCTTTAAACTTGCAAGGAGAAAAAAAAAAACAAGATGGTCTTGTCTTTACGGACTGCACACTCAGTACACTATATAGGCCTACACGTGTACGTCTATCTGGTCAGGTTGTTAAAATCAGTTGGATACAGCGTCTATTTACTTTCTTGGTCGTAAGGGTGTGTAACTATTTTATTTTAAAGATAGATCCACGATCATGCTTGACCAACTGTGCCAGTCTATTATCTTCTTGTCTGACCACTCCACATTAAGCAAACACTGTTGCATAACGGGTAATGAGAAAAATGCAGGGTAGTCTTGTAGTATCATCGACTGCACACGTACTGTACACTAAGACTACAAGCGTATGTCTAGCTGACCAGGCTGTTAAAACCTGTTGGACACAGTCTATTTAATTTTCATCATAGAGGGTGTGTATTAAGATTTTTTTTCTAGAGTTGGTTATCCTAATCCTTTTAGATTATTAACCAAAAAAAAAAGAAGGAAAAAATAATGTTGAAATCGCAAAATTAGTTCGGGTAACATAAGGAGGGCACGTTCGGTTCGGTTCGTACCGAGCAGATTCAAAATTTGGGTTCGGTTCGGTTCAGTCATATGTGAGGTTCGAGTTCGCTGCGTCGGATCGGGTTCGGTTTGTTTCCCATCTCTACTTAGAACTAACAGAACACTAAAGCAACTCTTTAGATTAGTAGTCTTTATCCTATCGTTCATTTTCGTAATTACAAAAATATTTCCAAAATGACTTCGGGTATATAACATTTCTTTGAAAATTATTAGACCGAGCGAGGCTCGGACACCTGATATTTAAAAATATATTTTTTTTTGTATTAAGATTGATTCTAGTTTGCATGTAAAACTGAAAAAAAACGTTATCAATTTTATAACCTCTGTATGTCAATCCGTCTCCTTAGATGGCAAAAACTAAATGTAAAAGAAATATTGTTTACTATTATTAACACAAATATTACTCTTTTGAAGCCTAATTTCCACCTTGCAATTATTAAATAAAAATGTTCACCTCCAAATACTAATACTTCACATAGGGTGAGAATAGGAAAATGAGTATAAGAATCATTCAATGTGGCTGAGATTCGTATTGTCTTCACAGGTTTCTGCTCATTTATGTTCATCTTATAGACAAGCGAGACTCTATCTAGATCATCGTATGACCACACTGTGAGGTTGTTAGTGTCTAGTGTTTCAAGTTTAAATCTTGACAGTCTAAACATGTAGATGCCTTCTGAAAAAAAAAACATAAAAAATAATTATATGAGATGCACCTAGAAGAAGTATAATGAAGTCAACTACAGTAATCTGTTCCTGCTAAAATTTCTAACAAATAAAAAAAGAGAGCACAAAGTCACTAAACAATACTTTTTCCTAAAAGATCTCAGTAGCGTCACGAGAATTATAGTCATCTGACCACCTAGAAACGTCGAGGGGCGTTCTGTCCGGTTCGAGAAGGCTAGCAGGGACCTTATATAAAGAGCAGAGGTGTCGCAGTCAAAACGGTCCAGAAAAACGGTTCAGAAAAGAGGTTCACGACAGAAGGTTCAGAGCACGGTCGACTACAGCATAGTTCAGCGGTGTGGTTCTGTACGGAGCATTACGACGGTTCAGTGCGGAGTACTGTAGAGTACAGTTGAGACGGCTGGCGTCTTGATCTTGATCTATGATCGAGTCCGACACAACGAAAAGATATTGGTACAGTCTTATGTTACGTGCTGCCAATTGTACAATATAGGCTGTTATTTATTGGACATTAAACTTTACGTTATTTTGGAGCCCTGACTTGTTAAGTTCTTTAAGTTGGTGGTGTATGGTGCAGTTAGCAGAGAGCCTGGTTAGAGAGATTAGTAACAATATTTTTTGTTGAGAAACAGGAAAAATCAATGGTTGGCGATGATTTAAAGTTGGCTAAAAATATGTTCTTTTATGGCAGACATCTAACGCAAATAAATGAAGCCAACCTCCTCTTGCATTGATTATTATATTAAATTTTATTTTATCAAAATATTGAATTTGTAAATCTAAATCCAAAGCGACTACCTTCGGACAATGGTTATGCTTGCTTTGGTTGTAGCAAAATATGTAGGTCGCATTTTGGGCTGCTTAGCCTTGCCCAGCAATCCTCACTGATCTTTGGACTCTAAAGCAAGTCTTATATAAATGTATTTTTAAGATTTTTACAATCTTATGTAACTTGTTAATTAAAAATTAATTACTGCCTAAAGACACCGACATATTCAATTCACATAAAAATGCCCCTCTAGAAAGAAATTACGATTCGCTTATTGGATGTAAATAAAAAAAAAATAAATGACAATAATTGAACAGCTGTTACAGATGTTCAAATTGAGTTGTAGGAAAGTAAAATATGTTTACAAAATTATGTCTTCAGTAAAAAGAATGTTAACATAGGAGGCACAACAGAGATAAGGCTACATTTGAATGTTCCAGTAAATTCAAAATTTTAGTCGGCAATGGAAATATGTTTTAGCTTTTTCATCATAC
This sequence comes from Biomphalaria straminea, assembly GCA_021533235.1. NCBI lineage: Eukaryota > Metazoa > Mollusca > Gastropoda > Planorbidae > Biomphalaria > Biomphalaria straminea. Next base: position 63,270 of record JADKLZ010020016.1, on the reverse strand, counting down.
ATACATGGTTAACCTAGATTTAGTGTGAAACAAACTTTATGAATAATTAAAGAAATAGGGTGGATGTAGCCACAAGATGAGACATTCGCCTTGTTTTGACTGATGTAGGTCTAAATTGTTAAGCATAAACTTTCTAATATTGTAAGACTGCAGGAAGTACGGGGTTCCCATTAGCTTAATTTCACTTTGCAGTAAATTCAGCAATAATTATGTTTATATTGAAAAAATAATTACATTTAAAAAAAAAACTTTAAAAAAGTAGGCCCTAATCTTCAAAAATTTAAAAGGGTACGTATCAGTAAAACTTGTTGATAATTCTTTGTCTAGTCCAAGCCGTCCCTATATGACCGGCATAAGGTAAGTCATGCCATAACTCTAGAATACTGTTTCTGTTGGCGGCAGTATATCTTTGTTTTTTTGTCTCATCAAAAGCCAATTTAAACTTTGAATTGGCTGGTAGACCGCTCAGCTAATTCAAAAAAATTATTCAATATTTGATCCTCCTTTGTTTCAATGTATAACAGGATGTTACATCTGATTCTGTCTGTTCAATCTGATTTTGCAGGATCGGTTTTCCCTTGTTATCTCTCACACCAGTTTAAGATCTTGTCACCGCATTTGTAACTTCTGACATTGCTGACCTTTGCCACTTGTAGATAACTGTGATGGTAGGCTCAGTTATACCAGTCACATTAACTAGAGAGAGTTTGTGTGATACACAAGCTCAGAGGCGGCCCCAGTCGCAGTAGAATCCCTGTCAGATCCGCCTATTCGCAAGATGTTTCGGGTGTTCCTTCTAAGTTGAAAATAATTAACTTCTGGCTGGACGACGGAGGATGGCGAGCAGGGTATAAACAGGTATAAACCTGCCTTATCTTGATATTTCGCACTAGACTTTAGTTCGGATTTATCGTTTGTCCCTGGCTCAATTCCTGTATGCTCACATCCTTAAACTATCCCAATATTTCTGAAAGAACAGTAAAGGTTAAATCATATTTTCAAAAGCCTTTAGTGTGTTTTTTCTAACCGTGACGGACAGACCAAACAACAGGCGAAACGCACAAAATATGCTTTTTCATTCTAATGGGGGGGACTAAACAATTTTTTAAAATCATTTTTTTTTTAAATTTAAGACATGAGTTTAGAATCATGTTATTTCCGGGCTTTAATCTAGTACACGAAATCCGCTGCTAAAAGTTCATTTTAAAAAATGTGCGTGATATTTATACAACGGGTGTATTTCTTATAGTAACATTTCCCCCTTTACATTTACGTAATTATTTTAGAATTGGTGTTTTGTTATTAAGAAATCTCTTGCATAATTAATTTTATAAATTAAACGGTTTTCTTTTAGAAAACTAAAAGTAGCCGTTGCACCTAAACTTTTCAAGCCGCATTTAATGGTGAAATAATATTTTTCGTATCTCTTCTAGTTTTGGCGCTCTGATTCTGACAGATGGACAGACGGACAGATAGACAGAAATTCATTTTAAAAAATGTGCTTGATATATACATGCCAAGAGCATTTTTTTAGTAACATTTCCTCCCTTACATTTACGTAATTGTTTCAGAATTGGTGTTTTGTTATTACAAAATCGCTTGCATAATTAATTTTATAAATTAAACGGTTCGCTTTTAGAAAACTAAAAATAGCCGTTGAACCTAAACTTTTCAAGCCGCATTTAATGGTGAAAATATATTTTTCGTATCTCTTCTAGTTTAGGCGCCCTGAGTGTGACAGACGGACAGACGGACATTTTCCACAAACCTAATAGCGGCTTTTCCCATTACGGGAGCCGCTAAAAATTGCTTTGTCAACGTGTTTGACCTGGTTTCGTTTCAGCTGATTGACTTAGTTTTTTTTTTCCCGCCGTTGCACGTGAGCGCACACACTTCACGGCCTTCTTGGTCCTTGTGTTTTCTAAACTAGTCAAAAAAAAAAACAAAAAAAAAACTAGAAAAAGGAGCCTCTAAATATATCGCATTTCTTCTTATTTCTACTGATATTACTGATAACTTGATATGAACTACCTTTGTATTTCATGATGTCTAGGTGTCACTGGGTTTATTAAAAAATTACGAAACACTACACAAATTCGATAAAGACGAACATACACTTTATTGATGTTCAAAGCATCAATCACAACTGGCCTCTCTCTGACAACTAACACACTTCTGGTCATTAGAGCATATATAAAAATAGATTATACATTCAAACACACATTTATCCGTGACAATACTATTCATAGGATTTAAAAAAAAAACATGACAATGGACTAATTTTGTTCTATTTATAATATCGACAATGCCTACGAATCCGAAGATTTACGCCGAGTACAGTGTTTCACATAACAACGCAAACCCAGTTGCGACTTGCATAGTATCCTGAATTTTGAGCAGACAAAGCCGTTGTCTGCTGGCACTCTATTGAGTTTTCTTTTTTTCTTTTGCGCCTGTTTTCAACATTGTCTTTTCTTTCAGTCTCAAATGCTTGTTTCGCAGTTTTTGTGAGAGCTCTCCTACTATCTCTCTTAGAGGTCATCTGTTACCAGAGAATGCTGCCAGGTGCTTTACTCTACGCCAGTGAGGTAGAAATGGCGCCTGAGTGGATTTTATAGCGCTTACGGGGGAGGGGGGCAATTATGTAATTCCGTCCTACTCTAAGCTCGCAATATAAGATCGCCTTTGGCATGCGGTCGTCTCCCGTGCGGAATAAGTGTTATTGACTGCCTAGAAATTAATAAATTGATGACATTTTTTTCATATATGTCTTCTCAGGCTTCAATATTAGTGTTTTTCTTAGAGGGACGCGCTGGCGGAATTTTTAATAAAAAAAAATACGAAAAGGGGGCGGTAGACTAAAAAAGGTTAAAGACCACTGCCCCAAAGGAGATCGCTTCAACAAATCTTTTTTGTCTTACAAAAGTAATGATGTTAAGTTTTCAAAGTTTAGAAGTAATACAAAATTATTTTTTGGCTTTTCTTTGGAATTGGCTATTATTCACAGAACGATATTTTAACGGAAATTTTATAACACAAAACCATTTCCCGATAGTTTTCATTGAGATAATGTCTTTAAAAAATCCTAGATCATGTCAGTTAATTTTACTCATCTTATGAACATTTAATAATTGATTACCTAGATATTTCTAGTTTATGTATCTAAAATAGCAAAATAATAATTACTAGTTGACCGGCGGCATAGCATACGTCGCTATTTACCAGGGCCGGCGACCGCAGTGGGGCCCGCATTTCATAGGACCCGCAATTTTATAGGACCCGTTCTAATATAAAGTGTAAAAATTATTAAATTAAGCCATTTTATCACTTACAACAGATTCCCCGCAGTGGGGCCCGCATTTCATAGGATACGCAATTTTATAGGACCCGCTCTAATTTAAAGTGTAAAAATTATTAAATTAAGCCATTTTATTACTTACAACAGATTCCCCGCGCCATCCTGTAGATTTAACATCCCTATAATTATTTGTCTGTTAAGCTATTGCTTTAAAAGAAATCAAACACATTTTTAACAAAATATAGTCATTTATAACGACCGCAGTGGGGCCCGCATTTCATAGGACCCGCAATTTTATAGGACCCGCTCTAAATGTGAACAATTGTGGTGGAAAAAAAAAAGCATTAGCAAGGTTAGAGAGACAAAATGACTATATTTTAAAATGTTAAAAATGTGTTTGATTTCTTTTAAAGCAATAGCTTAACAGACAAATAATTATAGGGATGTTAAATCGACAGGATGGCGCAGGGAATCTGTTGTAAGTAATAAAATGGCTTAATTTAAAGGTCTTTTGCAAGTCTATGGATTTTTTTCTAAAGAATGATAGTATATCTACGCTCATTTCTCTTCGACTATTAAATACATAAATAATTCGAGTTTTAAATATGGTTCTAATTTTTCGCATTATATAAAATAAGTAAAGCGATTGTGTTAATAAATAATTAATAAAATATTAATAATTAATAAACCATTAATAAAGTGCAGTGAATAGTCGTCTGCAGAATTAAAAAAAAAAAAAAAAAAAAAATGTAGCTCAACAAGATGGTAATTTTTTGGAGTTATACAGATCTGGTCTGAATCCTATGCCCAACTAGGAGTCGATCCCTTAGTAAGGTTGTGACAGAGCGTTGAATGAGGTTAGCGAGACATGTTCTCCGACAAAATAAATTACAGCCTAATAAAAGTTGCGATGACATCCAAGTACAACTTGGAGTCCTCAGAGCAGGTGGGAAGAGGCTTCAGAAATTGCCAGTCACAGATTTTTGTGGAAAGATCTTGTCGTCAAATGTGCGGGAGGGTCTAAGTCAGTAAGCATATCCCATAAGGTTTTTGAAATAAAAAATTTTAACTGTAAGATAATGCACCATAGATACCTCAGAATATGTATTTTGTTGGCATTCAATACCGGAAATAGTACTTGCCGGCGAGTCTAGAATTTTTCCACTAACACATATAAGAACATATTTTAGGGCACAATAAACGCCTTCCAAAACAATTAAGCTAATAAAGATTAATTATGTACACACACATACACATACAGACACACACACACACACACACACACATATATATATATATATATATATATATATATATATATATATATATATTTTACGAAAGTGGGGGCGGGGGGAAAACAAATCCCCCAACCACCCACACCCACCCCCGAAAAAAATCCTGGCTACGCCCATGACGGAGGGGTGTTATTGCAAAATGTAGAAATATTAAGAACAATAACAATACAAATTACACAATATAAAATGCTCTATACAAAAAAAAATTTGCAATAAATAATACAAAAAGCACAATACAAAATACACAGTATCAAATACAAAATACACAATACCGAATATACAATACAAAATATTAGATACAATAAAACAGTAAATAAAATTACAAAATACATAACGGAAGATGACAAAACAAATACACATTATCCAAAACTCAATAGAAATTATACAACACAAAATAAACAATACACAAAACAAAATACACAATACCAAATACACAATACTAAATGTTCAAAACAAAATAACAATACAAAAACACAATACAAAATACACAATACAAAATACAGAATACAGAAACAAATCATATTGTAATGACTCTGACTTGCGCACCATCATACAGGCTAGTGCACAGGTGCGCACCTCCAGTGAACGGACTAGAACAGAATGTTGACATGTGAGAATAATGACTTCCGCCCACGTTGAGAGCCAAGATGGAGAAACAGTGCTAAATGAAGTTGTTGATTTATGTAACTGTTATGTCATGTAAATAAACATCTATGTCCTCGTTGAGTTGCCTCCCTTGAAGTTATTACATTGGTTTCAGAAGTGGGGATTATAGGCAACTCAACGAGAGGAGGTAGGCTTTGATTACAATGACATATTCGAAGCTATTACATCAGCTCTCAATTACACAGCTGAGACAAGAGCTTCGGGACCTAGATTTAAAACCCTTCGGTAGCAAGGAAAGGCTTACGGCTCGTCTGCGTCAAGCATTGATTGAGGAAGATGAAGATCCGGAGACCTACCAGTTCGAAGTTGAACCTGGGATTGTGGATGTCTTTGACAATATCAAGGAGTGTGGGGATGCATTTACGGAACAATTGAACACGATAAGGATCATGATGAGGAACATGAGCAGGGATATAATGTTGAACGTAGATGAAAGTGTATTGGAAGTAGAAGAACAAATAGACCAAAGTGATCATATGGTGTCGCAACCGAAAGAAGGCATAAACTCGTTTGTGAAAGGGCAGCTGCCTGGTCAGGACTGTGGTTGCACAAACAGTGGTGTTGGAGGCGCTGGGGATTGGAGCGCCGTCTGTGACTGTGTTGTGGACAAGTCTGGCAGGAGTGACTTTAAAGACGAGAAACGTGACAATGATTGCTGCGACGATTTCGAACGGAAAGAGAGAAATGAAGAAACTGAAGCCTGTTATGTGCCCGAAACGTTTGTTCCTGTTGCACCTGTTACCAGTACCTCAATCAGCCGGACAGATCGAGACAACGTTGGGTCTGCGTCTAAGTCTATTGCTATAGACCATAAAGACCTCTGCCTATCTGCCGGTGCTCACGAGGGAAATGTGAAGCTCGACAACTGCATCCAGAACTTGAGCATGAACTGTACGTGCAGCGAATCACATAGGAAATGTGGATGCCAAGAAAACCATCAACAAGACATGTCTACTTCTACCATCATCATTGACATTGGCATGGATGAATGTCAGTCAACCCACTCTAAATCTGAGCTGTCAAGAGGAGACATCCTCCACTTGAACTTGAGGAGACCTATATTCTGGACGTGAGACTGTTAGCTGTGGATGAATGCGGTATATCGGACTTTGTTTGCAACGTGGTTGCTGCATGTGAGCCTGCAACTTGTATGAGAGGCGTCTGTCGGGAGGGTCTGCTGAAACGGTGTGCCCGATCAACACGGCTGTGCTGACGAAAACAGTGCTCGACACTATCTCTCTGTGTGTCAAACGGCCACGTCATCGTCTCAACAACAGCCTGGTCAACTGGAGAAAGAGAAAGCGGCACTGGAGGAGAACAATGCGGATGGCTTTGTGGGGAACACCCTACCTGTCGCCTGTGGCTCCCACTGATCGACCTCCACCTGAACTGTTAAACTTCAGCTGCAGTGTTTCTTTTCGGGACGAAAAGTGCTAAGACGGGGGCAATGTAATGACTCTGACTTGCGCACCATCATTCAGGCTAGTGCACAGGTGCGCACCTCTAGTGAACGGACTAGAACAGAATGTTGACATGTGAGAATAACGACTTCCGCTCACGTTGAGAGCCAAGATGGAGAAACAGTGCTAAATGAAGTTGTTGATTTATGTAACTGTCATGTCATGTAAATAAACATATATGTCCTCGTTGAGTTGCCTCCCTTGAAGTTATTACAATATACACCATAACAAATACATAATACAATGTCCTCTAGTCCAAAAATTAATCAGGAGAGCATAATCGCTGTCAACGTCTGACCTCAGCACCTGATATTATTTTGGTATTAAATTCATTAAATTCATTCCTATATACTTTCGCCTGAAAGCATCCTAGAGTTCCATGGGCCCTGTCCAGATGGTTATCAAATTCCCATGAAAGCCAGGTTTCAGTTCATACTATGCTATGGTATGTGATGATGAGTTCCATGTCAAGCGGCTGTCCATTAACGGTGATCTTTGGCTCTGAGTAGGTTTTATTGGATAAGTTCTGGAACATGCCCTGTAATCCTTAGGTTCATATATACACTCAAAGAGGCGGCAGCGTATGAAAATTGGTTGACCTCGATTTTGAGGTTATGTTTATTGTGAGCTAGTACCTTTGGATATGTCAGTTGCTTGAAGAGAGAACTGCTTTGTGGGTGAAATCGCTCAGACCCTATATAATCCCAGGCATTCATCTTATTTCCTTAAGATATAGTATCTTAGCGATTAAAGGAGGCTATATGAGAAGTTAAGGAGTGTCACGATATATGAAGCAAGAAGAGTGGCGAGCGTGAAAGAGCGCCAAACCAACAAAAAGCTGAGAGAAGAAGCAGGTCTAACCGCAACTGATCTAACCCAACCATGCCACGTATGCGGCCGGGTTTTAAAGCGACGATTGGACTTTACAGTAAACTTTGTGTTTATAGGATATAAGAAATGTGCTCATCTTCAATCATGAAGAAGGAACTATATGTTTTATAATGAATTTGGAAATAACCTTTACATTATAGAGATACATAACTATATATATTATTGAATGTGTGGAGGTATTTAAAGAATATGTCAAATAATTTTATTTACTAACGATTGTCATAAGAAACTCCCATAAATAAATGAATGTTTATTGAAGAAAAGTAAATCTATAATAAATTAAAAGTTCTACCTCTGTTGTATATTGTAATCCTGTTGATCACTCTCAGGGTGTCTAGTGTTAATGTCCAGCTAGCTGAGTACAGACTTTGTTCTAGCTCGACCCATGAATGAGAGCATGTGTTGTTTTGAAAGTTAGTATTGGCATTACCATCCACTGCCAGGGAGGCTGGATACATAATGCTAAACCCAAATGTTCCTGTCTGCTCTGCCGTTTGTTTTAAAGCGACATTGCGACCTTAAAGCCATAAAAAAATGTAAAAATATAGTTTAGAAAAATGCATAAATAGATCTTCCTTTTTTAAAATCTTTTTTCTGTCTTTCTATCTCAGTTACCTGAATACACTAAGATCAGTAATAATAATAAAATTGTATTTATAAAAGCAGTTAACATCAATGGTGCAGATTGCTTAACTGAGACTGTATGAGTGACAAGGTGCATATATCCATTAGGCGAAAATTGAATTTGTTGAAAAACGTCTGTGTTGCTCTGTTGCGACAGCCAAGATATCCGTTCCATTTTAAAGGTGGCAATATCTATGACTTATAATTTACGGAAAGTCACGTTTCGGCCTTTAACGTCTGTCGAAACGTTTATCAGTTGGTCTAAGTTGCGATCTTTTGCGAATTTTCCAGCGATGCTGCATATGTCTAATTTTCACTATCGAAATGCATGTTCTCTAGTAACTATGCCACTTTCAAGAAGGTCTTGAATTTGTTGGATGAATTCATTTGATATCACTTCATTTCTCTTGCTTGGGGGTAGGCGGTAGAAGAAAACAAAAGGTCATTGTTCTACTGTGATGGGAGAGGCAAAGCTCTTACACCTCAAAGGTTTAGCTGTGAGGTCTTATTAATAGACTTTGCTAGACTAATTTGTACAGAATAGCTAAACCCCATCTACTACCTGTTTTCCGAGGTAGACTCAAGGGTTTTTTACTCATCGCTAACTTCTTTAAAACATGTCTTACTAATGAAAGCGATGTCATAGTTATCATCAGTGATGGTGTCTGCAAGCTCAAGAGCTTTGTTACTGCTTGACTGGGCGTTTATGTGCATTATTTTAAGCTGACTGGAAGATGTAGTCACCAGAGGAGTAATACTTTTGAAAGACTCAGAGGAGTTATGTTTATGTCTTTTATTTCATGAATTATATGTTTTTGATGGGGCACATTTGACCTCTGTCGTGTGAGGAGTAATGGGGTGATTACAAACATAGTTTTGTAGAAAACTATTGAACTTCGTCGTAGAAGAAATGGCAGGGGGTGAGTACTTAACAACACAGTTAAGTGACTGTGTGACATGAGTCCGTTAAGTTGAATTGCGGCAGATTATACCATAGCGAATAAGACGCCCAACCTTAAACCAACGCACTGTCGGCAGTTTAGGCCCATAGCCTAGTCGACGAATATTTCGGAAGCTCTTGTTATCTATATCTGATTTTAATAACACACATGAGCGTTCTATGCAAAGTAGTAGATTTGCGTCCACGACTCCAATACGGCACATTGTTAGCAAGCTTTGTCAATTAGAATTATTCACTGGAAGACTCTTCCATTCTCCTGTTCTGATGTCCTTTATTAAGGTGTGTCGTCCTCATTTACTCTTTCCTCGTATTGGCTTCCGTGTCATCGCAACTGTTGGTTAATGCAGTAGTTCATTATGTCACAGGACATGTCCTGCAAACCTCGCACAACTCTTTGTCACAACGCTATTAAGAGGTCAAGTCCCTGTTCCCACATACAAAGAAAGAAGATTTTGTGTGTGATTTCAAATCTATAATGTCGGTTTCATAAAACGTACTGGGAGGAAACTGCGAATAGAAGTTATTTTGGGGAAAATTAATTCTTGTCTTTGTCATCGTGAAAGGTGTTCAATTATCTCAGACAGTTTTTTTTTGCTGTTTGTGTTCATCCTTAAGTGACAGATTTACAAATGAATGAAAGAATCAGTGTGAGTTTTGTTAATATTTAATAAATTGTCAATAGAATGTTAGATCTGAAATTAAAATGCATTTTCTTTTGAAAACAGTGTCAATAAAAATATCAGAGAAGAAAAAGAATATCATGAAGACATACAACAAATATTTAGACGATGAGACATATTTGTTTTTACATCTTTTGGAATAGAGGATTTTAGAAGTGCAAACCTCCACTGATATATAAAGAGCACAGCTCATCGATACTAAGTCCTGTGACTGTCATTTGTATTACAGTTTCGGTGATTGTAAATCTGTAGTCAATTGTGGCTGTGTCAACATTAAGTAGCCGTTGGTGTAGACAGCTGTACGATTTGTTTAAGCTTGTTGTAAATTCAAAATTTAGTTGTAATGTAGCTGTGGGAAAATATAAAAGAGAAAAATCACAAGTATGTTATAATGTTAAATGTCTTGATACTGCATGTTCTAGATTCTAAGCAAACATGAATAGTTGACAAATGAATAAAAGCCTGGGTATTTGATACGGTTGCAGTAAAAAAAATATTTAGATCTTGTGAATTTAGCAAAAATAATTTAAAGGCACTATGTTTCTGCTTAAAAGGATGTTATGTGACCAGCAGAACGACAACCGCCATTACTTGTCCACAACTAATTTCAGGTACTTATTAATGCTGGGTTGACTCAGAGGCACCCAAAGATATTAGAATAAAAAATCACATTAAAGACATTTGTCCCAAGGTTTTTTCCCTAAACCTTGTTTAATCTTGGGTACAGCTTGGCTTGTAGGATTTAAGTGTAAACTTATGGTGTGCTGGAAATAATTTTTTTTAAGCTTTTTTCATTATTGAACTTTCTAAAAGAAACGTGTCTCAAAGCAAAATGTTTTTTACGGAATCGATTTATTTTCAAATCTCAAGATCTATATATACATAAAAATTCTCAAGTCAATGTAAAAAAAATAATAATAACATTGGTTAGTATTTTTTTATGAATGAAAAATTTCCCTAGGACGTCAAAGAAAAAAAAATAACTGAGGCAACAGCAAGAAAGGAGGAAAAACTTGACATTACTTACTCACTAAGCTTACAGCATTAAAAAAAAAACATTTATATTGTTACAAATCTCACAATCCAGGCTCTCTGCAAAATGCACCATAAACCACCAACTTATAGAACTTGACAGGGCTCCAAAATAACGTAAAGGTTTATTGTCCGAAACAATAACAACCAATATTGTACGATTGGCAGCGCGTAACATAAAACTGTACAAATGTCTCTCCGTTAACACCGTATCAACTCTTGCACTGGTCTCTCCGTCTCGTTCTAGGCTTACACTGGGTTCAAAAGTTCCGGACAGACTTCACACACTAGGCTCGTTGTGTCGAACTCGATCATAAATCAAGATCAAGACGCCAGCTATCTCAACTGTACTTGACAGAACTCCGCACTGAACCGTCGTAATGCTCCGTACAGAACCACACCGCTGATCTATGTAGTAGTCGACCGTGCTCTGAACCTTCTGTCGTGAAGCCCTTTTTCCGGACCGTCTTGACTGCGACAACTCCGCTCTTTATATAGGGTGCTTGCTGTCCTGTTCGGTTAGAACCGGTTAGAACGCCGCTCGACGTTTCTGGGTGGTCAGGTGACTACAATTCTCGTGACCCTCCTGAGCTCTGTTTACGCCGCCGACCTTTATCGAACTTTCTTGTTGAGACGCGTCTCGTCTGACTGTAGTAACTCGTCACGCTTGACCGCATGTCTGGTCTGGGGCGATTTGTGTCTGCTGACTACACACACCACTACCCACATATGTGCTACCACAAGGTTTATAACAATATTAAAACATGAACAACTTTTAATGAATCAATAGGCCTAATTAAATATTTGCGCTGAATCTTATTGTCAGTTCAAAGTAAATGTCACCTACACATCTCGCTCTCTCT
>JADKLZ010020016.1:15768-31533 GCA_021533235.1 Biomphalaria straminea | reverse complement strand
TACAGCAAACCAAAGCCAGATCTGAAATGCGTCCACTCTAATCTCGACAGCATCGCCAACAAACAGTGAAATATGGGATATCGTCCGAATGACGATTTTGTTTTCTTTTTAATCGAAAAAAAGAGGTACGCCACAAAAATGTAAAGATAAAATAAATGAATTAGAGTTAGTACCGATAATACTACAAAAGCGATAATTTCTTCAGACGAAAATTCATGAGAATAGCTTTAGTTAGTGGAAAATCGGCTTTGTTTCTTTTGTCTATGCTAGATTGGTTTTAGAACCAGGGCATCTCTTTTATTTGCTATACATTATAGACACTTTTATATAGATTTGCTTACATATAAAAAATACTTAAACAATACCTTTTTGATCATAACAATTTTAAGAAAAGCTACATAAAACTACAACTACGCGTTGTTACTGATCACATTTTATAATAAACTACACATATATCAAATAATAGAACGTACAAACCAGAGGCGTAGCTAGCAATATTTAATCGTTTGGGGGGCCCGGGGGGGGGGCTTGACCTCTTCCTGGGCCCTTGCATTTTGCATAATAAATGAAAAAACACTCTTTTGGGGTGCCCCTCAAGCGGGAGCCCAGGGGGATTTTCAAATTCTCCCTCTCCTCCCCCCAACCTAGCTACGCCACTGGTAAAACCACACATTAAGCGTACAATTACACATAAATGAAAAAAAAAAAACACAAACATTAAAAATAAAGAAAATACCTATATTATGAAACCTATTAAGTAATTGTTTTTGTTTAAAAAAAATGTCAGATTTAAAAAAGTATTTTAACCCGCCTCTTCCCCCCTTCTTTCTAGGAGAGAATCCTGGTTAAGCGAATGTATAGATCTAGTACGCCTTTGAATATTCCAATCATAAGTATTTTGATATAGACTTAAAAGACGATGCGCGAAATTTGCTGAACATTAATTTATTAAGCCTTAAGTAGGAAAAATCCCAAACGCGATAGTAATATCGAAACCGAAGTAGGATCTAGACATACATCTAAATATGCAGCCCTTAGTCTTATATATTATACCTAGACGGGTCATGGAGACTTTTTAACACTAGAAAAATGTGAAAATGTTTTAGAAAGTTAGATCAAGGCGTTGTTTTGTAAAGTAGTTGGGTTGTCTTTTTTTTTCAATCCTAACCTATTTAACATAAAATTTAATTTTTAGATCAATATCTAGTAATTAAACATAAAAAATAATATTAATCGCGTCTCATAATTATTATTTTACAATTTTTAGATATTTAATTTAGAAAGATCTAGGTAATCAATCTATTTAAATGTATATAAGATGATTTAAATTAACATAGATTTTTTCGATTTAGGATATTTGAAACATCTCAATGGAAACAAACAGGAAATAGCTTTGTTTCATATATTTGAGTGAATATCCGAAAAATGATTTTGCATTATTTCTAAACTTTGAAAACTAAAGATCATTACTTGTCTAAGATTTATTTGGGCGACTCCCCAAAGCGCCCAAAAAAAGAGTTTACGTACATAAAAATCTATATATAGATACGACGCGAATTGATCAGTCGCGGATAAGGATTTATTTCCGGTTTCCAGTTTAGATATAATATATGTCTATGATGAAGCCAAATTCAAATGTATTGATTTTGATTTTGAAAATTATATCGGTAAAACTAAAGTGTTCACCGTGTGGCCAACCAACTAGTAATTCTTTTCTCAGGGATATACATCAATTGTTTAGTTACTAGGAAAACCAACGGAGGTTTTTCTATGAAGGAGTGACTTGTATTGTAAAAAATAATTACAAATGATTGTTTATTTTTAATTATACAAAATATCATGATGTAGTGGATTATTTAGCATAGTGATGCCCAACTTAATTAAATCTAGGGGCAATTTAAATTCCCAACACTAGTTTTGCGGGCCACATGGTGAAAAAAGATATATAAAATTAATGAAATTGACCAGAAAATATTTTATTTCAAACCCGAGAATCTAGTACTTACATTAAAGTATTTGGAATATTTTAATTTTCTCCGTACACTTCAAAAAAAGTTCTACTTATATTTCGTTTTTTTTTTTTTTAATTAGCCAGACTTTCTTTATAAAAACAAGCCTGTTGGTATCATGTTCTATAAAAACGTACAGATTTGTTCATTTATCCTAAAAGTAAATTCTATAGTCCAATTTCATGAACGCAGAAACGTTAAATGTCTTGGTAGCAATCCATTATAAACAAGATTACAAAGAGAGTTTGTGTGATACACAAACTCAGAGGCGGCCCCCGTCGGAGTCGGATCCCTGTCAGATCCGCCTATTGCAAGATGTTTCGGATGTTCCTTCTAAGTCCCTGGCTCAATTCCTGTGTGCTCCAATCCTTAAACTATCGCAATATTTCTGAAAGAACAGTAAAGGTTAAATCATATTTTCAAAAGCCTTTAGTGTTTTTTTCTAATCGTGACGGACAGACCAACCAACAGACAAAACGCACAAAAATATGCTTGTTTTATTCTAATGGTGGCACTAAACAATTTTTTTTTTAAAAATCTGATTTTTTTAAAACTGTAAGAAATTAGTTTAGAATCATGTCATTTCCGGGCTTTACGCTAGTACACGAAAGCCGCTGCTAAAAGTTCATTTTAAAAAATGTGCGTGATATCTACCTGTGGTGTGCATTTCTTATAGTAACATTTCCTCCCTTACATTTACGTAATTGTTTTAGAATTGGTGTTTTGTTATTAAAAAATCGTTTGCATAATTAATTTTATAAATTAAACGGTTTGCTTTTACAAAACTAAAAGTAGCCGTTGCACCTAAACTTTTCAAGCCGCATTTGATGGTGAAATAAAAAGTTTCGTATCTCTTCTAGTTTTGGCGCTCTGAGTCTGACAGACGGACAGACGGACAGACAGACAGAAAGTCATTTTAAAAAATGTGCGTGATATCTACATACCATGAGCATTTTTTCTAGTAACATTTCCTCACTTACATTTACCTAATTGCTTCACAATTGGTGTTTTATTATTAAAAAATCGCTTGCATAATAATTTTTATAAATTAAACGGTTTGCTTTTAGAAAACTAAAAGTAGCCGTTGCACCTAAACTTTTCAAGCCGCATTTAATGGTGAAAAAATATTTTTCGTATCTCTTCTAGTTTCGGCGCCCTGAGTGTGACAGACGGACAGACGGACAGACGGTCATTTTGCACAAACCTAATAGCGGCTTTTTCCCCTTACGGGGGCCGCTAAAAAGTGGGGGCCCTAACGTTGGTAAAGATACATTTTGAATTTTTTTTTTTTTTTTGGGGGGGGGGGGAAGGAAGCATTTTTCTATATTTTGTGCCGACGTGTAGGCGGCAGGATGAAAACCCGCGAGTCATATTTTGATATTCACTGCTTTTGCGCATTTTAAGCAGGAACTTTTTTTTTTTGGCAATTCAGCGGAATAACTTTCCTTGTCATGTTTATTATAATGTTTATTTTACTCACCTATACTACAACGAGGAAGATTTAGAAAGCCCTCTTTGTGATAACACGCTCCAGTCTCATGCTGGCACAGATTTCCACATACTGCTGGGCATAGAGCTGCACATTCAAGCCCCCATGTTCCTGGTTCACAGTCTGTAGACATTTAAAAACAACAATAGAGCTAAATGGCTCTGCTCAAAACAGAAAAAGACATTACGGCAATAATGTAGATAACAACCAAAAATTATGTTTCTCATCATTTTTTTTTGTTGTCAAGACCTAACATAAGACATAGCAAGATTATATTTAGGATTAGGTTAAGGGCTAAATTTAGGGTTAAGTCTTAGTTTATTTTTAAATGTGTTTAAAAAAAAGCTTAGAAATAAATTATTCAAAATTGGCAACACCATTGCACATCATCGGCAGCAAGGTTGCAGCGCGATGGTAGATGGGATATTTAATGAATCATGTAAAATACAAAGATTTTTTGTTGTATAACCAAATCTATTATAAACCCAAGAGAATACATTAAGTGTATGTTCTTAAAATGTTTTTTTTGCTAATTTTCGCTATGCTTTTATAATACTAATAATTAATACTAATTTTTATTATCCATAACAAAATGTGTCTTACAATTTGTGCATTACATAAAACAAAACAATATGATTAAACCCAATGGCGTCACTAGGGTGGGTGTCACCCGGTGCGGTCAGCTCAGGGTGTCACCCCCTCCCCCCATTTCTCCCCTCCTCGGCCAATTAATTTTTTTTTTCGTTTGTTTGATGCCCTTTAATAAATATAGTTTATAATTCCCTACGTTGTTTGATTTTTGAACAACTTTAAAATGTTTAGTACAATGTATCTATAGTTCACTTGGTTTGTGTGGTCATGTGGAACTTATCCTTAATCTTTGGAATCAAAATAATTGCCATTAATCTATAGTTCAATTTTGCAACAATGCAATCATAAGTAAATAACAATGTTTTTTTTCGGATTTCAATTTTGAAAACTTATCATTAACTTCACCAAATTAATATCTTTAACTATTTCATTTTTAATAAAATTTTCATTTGTCAAAGTGTCGTCAGTTCCTGTGTCTCTTAAACTTCTTAATTTTAATTTTGTTGGCTTTGATAAATGATTCAGAGATATCTTTAAGGTCCTAGTGGCAAATAAATAATGTGAAGCTATTTTTTTAGAAATTTCAAAAATAACTTTTGCTGCCCTTAAATCTTTTCTCAGTCATGGTATTTCTGTTTCTGTTAGAATACTGCCTTTAGATAATAAACATATACGCCAATATTTTGAAACTTACAATTACAATACTTCGTTGGTTGTTAACTAAAGAATTTTTCGTTTATATCGGTGTAGGTGCATCTGATACACCGTTAAGTTATTCCTTTAGGAGTTGAAAATCAACGTTAAAAAATAAGGTCAATGCACATCATAATGAACCTCTTTTTCTCTTCTTAAATAAGTGAGTCGAGCATCTTTTGATTGCTCACCTGACATTTTCTTCTTGTTTTTTTTTTTCTTTCTTAAATCGCAGTGCTTTTTTTTTTTTATAGAAGCGTCTTTTTAAAAACACTCTAGGCTAAGTTTTATGCTTTAAAAAAAGTTAAATTAATCACCATTTTGTAAATAATTTAAAGATAGGCTTACTCTTGTGTATCTTTTAGTTTATCTTCTCCCCCCCCCCAAAACCAAAAAGGTTGATAAAATAAAAGAGTGGCTATAATTTGAGAATGAAAAATATTAATTCAATTGCATCAAACAAGGGGGAAAACTTGAAAAGAAAGGTGACCACATAGATTAAATGAATAGTACACAAGTCTATTAAAAAGCTTTTCTGATGGTCCATAATAACTTTCTGTACTCCCCCTGTGTTCCAGACATTGAAGCTGCATTGTCATACTCCAGAACTACACATATAAATTCAAGCTCATCCTTTTCTAGACACTCTAAGATATTTAGTTGATCTTAATAGCTTTTTTTTACTCCAATAAAATCTTAAAACTTCTGAATTTGACCAGTGTGTACTATGTCAGGTGTGCTGTCAAACAATACACAAAGGTCTTTACAGTATTTCTAATATCTTTTACGTCTATTAATAAAAACATTATAAACGTTTTAACATTACAAATGTACATCTGAGGCCATTGAGATTTATGATGATGATGATGTTATTTCATTTTTTGTGTACAATAAGATTTCAGTAAGATGAGGGAAATATTGCAATGTGTCAGTCGATTGATATAATTGAAGATTTTAGGGGTGTTTTCTTCTTTGCCTGTGCCAATCTCACATTCTTGACGAAAACAATTATCCAGAGCAAGAAAAAATTATGCCATTTGTCAAAAGAATGATTTCTAATCGGTATGATTTGATTACTTAATAGAAAAAAAAACTGTGTACTTTTGTTATCGACAATTTACAACAAATTGTATAGAAATGAAATAGAAATGTGTAACTTAATTTAATGTATGATTGAAATAAAGTCCTAAGTTCAAATATTAAAAGACGTATGAAGTTTTAATCGGGATTGGAAAATTGGAAACCAAGGCATCCGGCTAGCCGGCTACAAATACAATTGACGAGAAAGTCGTTGCTATGAGTTATTAAATAAATAGCCACTTATTTACTTTCCAATTTTACAAACATTTAAATTTAATTACATGTGAGATTTCAATAATATTTTTAGCCTGAGCCTGAGGAATGTCGACATTTGTTAAACAATGACTATTGATTGGCATCCTGATATTACTGTGCTAGCTACAAATCGATACATTCAACTAAAACAGCTTTTAGTACATACACACGGCTGATATTCATCAGACATTAAGGTGTTATTAAGGTTTCACGTTGTTGTTGTTTTTTTTTTGTGGTGTTAAGTATGATATAACATTTTTAATATTTTGATAGAATTTCATTAAAAAATTAAAATATGTTTAGTCGAATTGAAACATATCAGTAGATAGATCTATTTATTAATTGTGAATAACATGTTCCAATATTTGGCTACCGTGTTTTTTTTTAATTGTCATTTATTCCCAAAGTGCATTTTTTTACCCCCTAACGGGTGTCACCCGGTGCGGACCGCACCCCCTAGTGACGCCACTGATTAAACCAAAACTAAAATATACATTCACACCAGACTCACTCATGATTTGCATGAGTAACTTGACTTACTTGACTTAATCCTGTGTACTCCCAGGGGAGCATAGGGCCGCAACCACACCTCTCCACCGAACTCGGTTCTGAGCAGCTTTCTTCATCTGCTCCCATGTCATTCCAGTACCCTCAGCTTCACTGATGACTGACCTCTTCCAGGTTTGCTTGGGTCTGCCTACTTTCCTCTTTCCTTGTGGATTCCAGTCAAGAGCCTGCTTTGCAACATTGGTAGCTGGTTTCCGCAGGGTGTGTCCTATCCAGCTCCATTTTCGTTTGGTAATGTCTTGTGCTATGGGCTTTTGTCTAGTTTTGTTCCACAAATCGGTAGTGGTAATCTTTTCTGGCCACCTAATTCCTAATATCCGGCGTAGGCATCTGTTAACAAAAGTTTGGAGCTTTTCCGTATTTCTTTTAGTGACTCTCCAAGTTTCTGAACCGTAAAGGAGAACAGACTTAACGTTAGTATTGTAGATTCTTATTTTGTTATGTAGAGATATTGCCTTGGAGCGCCAGATTGTTTGAAGAGTTGAGAAGGCAAACCTAGCTTTATTTATTCGAATTAGTACATCATCATCAGCTCCACCGTCTTTGCTAACTCTGCTTCCGAGATAGGTGAAGTGGTCTGTATCAAGGATGTTTTTTCCCTGTAGCATGATTAGGTTCTCTTGTCTATTGTTGATCCTCATAACTTCTGTTTTCTTTTTATTGATTAGAAGTACAGTCCTTTTTGCTATTTCTGAGAGTCTGGTGAGTTTGCATGAGTAAAGTTTATATCAAATGATTTGCTTGCCAGGGGAACAAAGAGTTTTTGTGTCTGTTTGTTTTTGCTATCGGTGTCTTGTATATCTTCTGTGATGCTAAAATTTAGAATCTTTTTAGATTTTTTAAGGATGTTAGTCTTAAACAGCTACCCAAATGGGATTTTTTTTCCAATGACTTTACTAGCAGCATTTAGGATTCTATGAAGTTTATTTGTCTCATGTTCAGATTGCCAAACCAGGCAGTGATATTAAAACTTAAAATATTGCAGATGTGAGCGTGATAAAACATAGCGAAGGCCTTTTCACTTACATTAAACGAGGACATTTTTCTAAGTAGTCGCAAACCTTGCTGCCCCTTTTTTTGTTGTTATAAATAAGTATTTTCAGTAAAGTTTAATTTGATGTCTAAGATTTCAAAACAAATTAAAAAGTAAAGCAAAGTAAATTAAAGGTCGACAATTTCAAAAATAAATATTTTTTACATAGCCTAATATCATCACTCTCTGTCTGTCTGTCTGTCTGTTGTAGCGATTTGAGTTGTGTCCCTTTTAGAGTATGTTCTAGAAACCAGGTCAAGTTAGTGCCTTGTTCAGAGTAAATAAGTTAATTTTAGAATAGCCAATCGTAGAAAGGGGTTAAGGAAAAGATTATACACGTCAGCTTCCAGAAGGTCAAAGTTACTAAAATAGTATCCGAGAAACTTCTAGGTTCTGGAAGATACGATTTAGAAAAGTATAAATAATGGGAAAAAGAGTTAGTCGGGGTCCTCGCACAGTAACGGTATTTATAGAGCGAAAGTCCTCGCATAGTAGAAGTTTTATGTAGCGATGGTCCATTGTTTAATCTTTATAAAGAAATGGTAGTAGAGGTTTGATGTTAAGAAGTTGTTTTATATAAGTGAAGTTTTATTTTATATGCAAGTAAAGATTGAAGAATTGTTGTTCAAGAAAGTAGAAGAAGTCATTAAAGCTTGTTCGAGATACTACAGAAGTATTTCTTTCTTCATTTATTGAGTTTATCAAGTTGTTATTAACAATCCTCGGAGTGTGACGAGGAGAAAGTAACGTCACATCTGTCTCGTAAAAAGTTTGCACACGTTTTTTTTCTGCCATTTCCCATATTAGGATAAAGTTGAAACCTTGTACAATTATTCATTGTATCTGACAAAACATGAATCGATCACTAATTAATCAATTTAAATGATTTAACATAAGTATATTACCTCCAAATACAAACACTTCACACAAAGTAAGTATCGCAAAATTATACATAGTGTCGTTCTTCGTGGCTATAATTCGTATTGTTTTGACAGGTTTCTGATGCATTGTGTTTAAGTTATAGATAAGCGAGGCGTTAACTGGACCAACGTACGTCAACAATATGTTGTTTTTGATGTCCATAGTCTCAAGTTTAAATTTTTCCAGTCTATCGCTACAGCAGTCAACTGCGAATAGAAAGAATGAAATAATATTCAAACATAAAGGAAATGTCACAATCAACTTGATTACAATTTGCTTAACATCTAAATATCAGGTGGCCGAGCCTTGCTCGGTTAAATAACTGCCCTGCCCAGCCTGACTGTCGGACAATAAGAAGTTCATACCGGCTTGCTATACAACCATCCCAGTGGTGCTACAGCCCGTGGTCTGCTTTTAGTTTTACACATCCCTTCATTCATATCTCCAAACGCGTTCTTGTTTGCAAAGAAGTATTTTAGTGTACTACGGTAAGCCTAGTGACGTAAGAAGTGTTTTTTCCCGTTTACGTCATGAAAAACTTTCATTCATAAATTATTCAAGCCAAAATTAATTTTACAACGAGACATTTTATATATCGAAATAACGGTCGAACTCGAGTTTTCCCGATGTGGCCAATGAGCTGAGAATTTTTTCTCACTAATATGCAGATACGTTGAAATTTTAAAGAAAATCGTTAGAGCCGTTTTCGAAATCAAAGATATCTATATATATATATATATATATATATATATATATATATATATATACAAGAATTGCTTGCTTAATAGTATAGGATATTTAAGTTCTTGTTTATTGAGCCAAAGCCGTTAAACGGCAGTAATTTAACACAATAAATTACAGAAAGTCTTTTAAGATACATTGTAATAAATAAAAAAAAATACTTTAAAAAGACTTATGGGAAGTTTAATTGTATCAATTAGTTTGGATTAGTCATGTTTTTAAATTTGTAATAAATCTAGAGATACAACAATACATATATGCGTTTAGACATATTTTTACCAACTGTTCGGACAAAATCATCTTATACCTCCATTTTAGAGAAAATAATGTGTTTCACTTGTTACGCCACCTGCCAGTCCCAAGCCCTGTGAGAGAGGAGAAGGGTTGGGCGTGGGACAAGCGACCCAACCCTGCAAAACCACGAATGTTACTGAAACGGTAAAATCGACACATGAAGAAAACTATGCAAGCGGCGAGGGCGGCAAACCCTATTGACGGCGTTGGATCAAATCCAACTGGACGTCCAACGCCCGATACATGGGAAACCCTTCGACGCAAAGAAACCGACTCTTATAGGCAGATTGACCTAATTCTACTGATGTGAGACTTTAACGCCAAAATCAATCCCAACCGAACTGGCTTTAAATATCTAATGGTAACGTTTTCAGCACTGTTTTGTTGAGACGGCTTCAACAGTCTGTAGATGAGAGATTCAGAGAAGAATAAGCAGGTTTCCGAAGAGGCAGATCTTGTGCAGAGCAGATCTTCGTTCTAAGAAATATCATAGTGAAAAGCCTTGAGTACCAACAATGGCTAAAGATCAGTTTCGTAGACTTCAAGAAAGCGTTTGATAGTGTCCACTGAGAATCACTATGGAAAATAGCTAGAGAATACGGCATCCCAGAGAAATTCGTCCAGATCCTACGACGCCTATACAGTCAGTGTAGTAGTTGCATTAAAACATAAGAAGGAAACACTGAGTTTTTTAGCATCGAGACAGTTGTGAGACAGGGGTGCATCTTATCTCCCTTCCTCTTCCTTCTAGCCAACGACTACACAATGTGGAGAGCAATGAACCAGACTGCCTTTGGTATTCCATGGCGTGAACAAAACCGAATGACGGACTTTGCCGATGACGTTGCACTACTCGGGGCTACAAATAAATGATGTAGCGTGACGAATAGGAAAGGCAGGGAGCATTTTCCAAAGGCTGCTTCCTATTTGGCCAAGCCATTTGACTCGAGACAAAAATACACCTTCTCAGCACAGTCGTCATTCCAACTGCAACATATGCATGTGAGACATGTAAGTCATCTGTCAAAATTGAGAAGAAAACACTTAGTGAGGTTGTGACAGAACGTCGCATGAGGTTTGCGTTACATGTTTGGCGACAAAATGAACTACGCATACCAAGAATTGCAATGTCATAAAGGCCAATACGAGGAAACAGGCACGTTCTCTTATAACCTGGCGTCATATCTACATGGAAGACCTAACACAAGTAAGCGCCAGGTGGTTATTTCGAGATAGGGTTAGAATATAAGTCGTTTTTCTTGTAAGTGGGATGTGAGCTGGTCTAATTCTCATTAATTCTATACGCTGAGTAGAAAGGAATTCTCATTTGTTTTTTCTTCCATCTTTGGCCAGTATGTCTGCTTTTTCATTGCCTTCTAATTCAATGTGTGCTGTCTGAGTAATAACGAGTATAAACTTTTCTTTAGACAGATTGATAAAGGGTTATTGAAAAATAAGCAATATCTACGGTATAATCTACCGCATAAGTCGAAAAACAGGGAACAGTAAAAAATCTATAAAACAAACTTTAAGAAGGCATTGATGTTTTGACGAGAAAAGTATTGCCTATAATTTTAAAGAAATGATACCTCTATTGTAAATTTTAATCCTGTTCACCGCTTTCGGCGCGTCCAGAAATAATGTCCAGCTAGCTGGGTACACACTTTCTGCCAATTCATTCGTTGTATGAGAGCACGTGTTGTTGAGAAAGTAGGGATCGGTGCCACCATCCACGGCCAGAGAAGCAGAGTGAGGAAACGCTGCAGTCTTGTGAGTTCCTGCAGCCTGAACTGCCAATTGTTTTAAACCAACATTACGACCTAAAATAAAAAAAAAAAAAAATCCTCATAGATCTCTAGGTCTAAAAGGGAATCTTAATAATAGGTAACCAAATTTTTATGATTTGAGTTAAAAAATAATGTATATCAATGCTTGCTCTTTAATGTGTATTCAATCTTTAAACTTTTTATTTGACGGATAACAGTATCATATGTTGTATAAATGAATTCTGTAATTCTTAACTAGGATTCTCAAGCAATCAATTGGATACTGAGTCATGGGCCAAAATTTTGTTACGGAAGCGTTGTAATGGGGGGGGGGGGAGGGGCAAGTGGATTTTGGGCCAATAATATATTAACATTCAATGCACAGGATGCAGCTATCGGACCCCATGATGACCTGCTAAATACTGTGAAGAAACGAAAGCTCAAAATGTATGGCCATGTAATAAGATCTTCGGGACTCGCAAAGACCTTCCTCCAGGGAACAGTACCAGGAAAAAGAAGAAGAGGCAGACAGAGAAAGCGGTGGGAAGACAACATCAAAGAATGGACAGGCCTACCATTGAACGAGGTTTTAATCAGGGCAAAGGATAGAGAGGAATGGAGAATGATGGTCCACAAGTCTTGCTTGGTGCCCCAACGGTCCACCAGACTAAGGGACAGCGAATAGCGAATAGCGAAGCATAGGATGCAAGAATAAAAAAAAAGGTTCGGACAGAAAAGCAATAACTTCTCAAATATTTAGAAAATGAACTCAAGAGCCGAATAATGCTATGAGATTGTTTATCGGATGATGTAACCGAGGTGCTATTTTCACTTTCTTGTTGCACAGGACAAAGTCCCTGGAAAAGTATTGAATGTGTTAGCATATCTTTAAAATATAATCTATTGCTAATCTCTATAAACATTTGTAACCGCAGAATAAAAATGCATCGATTCATTCAGAAGGAACTAAAGCATAACAAAATTGATCTTACTTAAGTCCATAGATCTATTTAATATAACTAATAAAAATAGTGTGTTAACTATTGGAAATGAATTATTTAGGTATCTCGAATAAGAGAAATACTTGACTGAAAAGGTTGTATGATTAGAATTAATCAGCTTTATACTTTGTAGAGAAAAAGGTTTGAAATTAGCAATCCCTCTATTTTCATAAGCACTTTCCAGGAAAAGTGATTGATATACAATACTTGAATTCAGGTCGTTCACCTTTTTTTTTTCAATGGATTTACAAAGCGATCACCAACCTTCTTTTTTCCCCTTTGCCCTATTGCAACTTGTCCAGATAAGTAATAGCGTATTGAGAAAGCTAGGAGCATGAAATTTCGCTAAACAAGGTTAAAAAGACAGTTTGTGTAAAAACACAAACTCAAAATCGCCCACGTAGTGGACCACCTAGGCAGGTGAAAAGGCAGGTATCAATTTTTTTTTTTTCAGAAATAACATAAGCATTCAATTCTCTCAAAGACAAATGACAGAGAGTAATGGAGAAAATGAAAAAAAAAAAGAAAAAAATGCCTGTTAAAAGTAGATTTACATGCTAGACTAACCACGGCAGTGTGTATTTTCTCGCCTGACTACTCAACACAAAAAAAACTATATCCGCTTGGTTGTCTTGTCTTGACTGACTACACGTAGTCTAGACTAGCCTAACACTGACCAGTTTGTTCGAATCAGTCAGACACACTATCTGTTTACTTCTTAGGATAGGGAGGGGTTTAAATGAAAATGTTACTGTTTTTCTCGAGTTAGTTATCGAATTTTTTTTAGGTATTTAGTTGTATATATATATATATATATATATAATATGTGTAGCAAAGCTCTTGACTAGGCCGTCACTAAACCTAAGAGCCTGACAGCTACTGTAAGGAAGAAGCGATACGATTGGTTGAATATAGTTTTTATATCAGTATTGTTAAGGGAAGTGACGTATGCCTAACCTATAAAGTCTCAAAGAACATTGTTTTTTTTAGAAGGCGTGACGAATTTACTGTCTATTTATTAAATATAAATGTTTCTAAGCATTTAAATAAAAAAATGGTAAAATATTTACTATTACAACTTTTTACGCAGAATTTAAATATGTCAATAACTCAAATTTGAAAAACCATCGGAGTGTTGTATGGTAGTTGAGCCGCACTGCAGTTTACGCGATAATATGAAAACCAACGTATTAATTCATTATTGAAATAAGGTCCAACTAAAACGCATACTAATTAGATTTTTTTCTTTAAAAAAGTAACTTTTGTTGGGTTAATGTAGTAGTTAAAAGGACAGAACTTACATAACGTAGCAATATAAATGTAAAAAAAATAATAAAAATTTAAAAACCATTTGCATAAATATGTTAAAAATATGTCAAATAGTTATCTCCAAACTAAGAAGCCTCACGTGTTTACTACTATTTAAAAAAAAAAAACAGCTTGCAAAAAGGATTTAAAATATTCGATTTTTCGCTTTTAGTGAAGAGAAAATTAGCCGTTGCATCATAACTTTGAATGGACTAAAATATTATTAGGTCGGATTTTCTAGTTTACGAGATCTAAACGGGATGGACGGACATTTTCACACAAAACTTTTATCGTCTTTTCCCCTTTCGAGGGCCGCTAAAAAATATTATTAAGAGCGTAATCGCACATATTCTTTATTGTTAGCCTAGATATATAATTAATCGTTTGTATATATATAAATAATTGTATGACATCAAAACTAACAGAAATTACTACACTTGATAAGTTTTTTTTTTAACGTATTTTGTATGGTTTTTTTTTTGTTTAATTTATTAAATAAAAGAGGAAGTACATTAAATAGTTTAACATTAACAACATGGAATAGCTAGATATTATGGAAAAATAAATAACATTAAAACTGCATACCTCCATTTATATATAAAGAGCACAGCCTAATAAGACAAGATCCAGCAACTTTTAATTGTATTACAGTTTCATTAATTTCACACCTGTAGTCTACTGTAGTTGTATCAACTATGGCTATTAGTTGGTTTTCACAGGTGTACGATATGTTTGAATTTGTTGTAAATGAAAACTTAAATTGCAAGTTAGCTGTGTAAAAAATATATTTATTAGTAACATTTACATTAAATACATTGTTTATATATAATTTTATTTTATGGTAATTGGGAATACCTTGATATAGCATTCGTAGTAAAGTTGAAATCTACGGCTTTTTTATAATAGATAGTCAAGTAATTGTCTTATGTTGTAGAAGGCATTTTGAAATCTTTTTACAATAGTCTGTAGCTTAAATCCTGCCGGCGTCATTATTTATCATGCTACTGGACGTATAAATTATGCTTAGTCCAATACTTATTCTCTTAGAAGAGGATAAAACTATAGTCTATTGTAAGAAGATGTTGTTATTTGGGGTTACACTGATGTCAAAGATGTTCCCCGACAAAATAGCGCAAACAAAGTAGCTCGAACAAAATTGTTACATATCGATCAGATTGTATCTATAAATATTGCGATACAAATCTTTATAAAAATGTAAGTACCTCTTTTGGACCATATGATCTATGCGATAGATGGTGTAATAATCTGCTGTTTATATATTTATATTCTTCGAAGAACCAAATAATTTAAAAAAAATATTTTTTAAACTTATCTAATAGAAGAACAACAAAATCACTTCGATATATCATAATACTGCAGGAATAAAAAAAATATTAATTGTAACTGATTAATTATTTGTTTGATTTTATTGATTCGTGTATCGTAATCGACAGATAGAATGAGTTAATATTAGCTATGTAACTATACAAAATATAGAAGGCAGGAAAGCCGCATGTACATGATTTATCCAAACACGACATGAAGCTCTTCAAAATCGACAATCACAGTTGAAAAACATAGGCACTGACTACATCCGTGTGGAGAGCGAACATGAAGGAAAAGTCCGGGATGGCAGTCTTTTGCAGATGACATACATACCAAAAGTAGAAAGCATGTGACAGCAACTTTTTATCATAGAGAATATGAAGATATCATAGAGAATATGAATATATTTACATATATTTTTTGCTTGTAGTCTTAACCACGTAAAAGGATAAGGCCTATCCCACTGCACTGTAACAGAGTTGAGACCCGGATCTTTATTGCATGTAGTCAGGTCCCGATCAGTCAACCATGACGTAGAACTTGAGCCAACAGACGTCGAGATTTGCGCGCCATCAACAGTCGTCAGATCTTCTGGAAAAGTATTTATTCAAAATGAAAAAAAAAAGGAACAGATAACATTTATGTCAATCAAAGAGAAATAAAAGTATGAAATATAAGTATGAAATATAAG
>JADKLZ010020016.1:0-14141 GCA_021533235.1 Biomphalaria straminea | reverse complement strand
ATGTTAAGCAGTGTTTGCAGAAGGCCTGATTAGAGAAGTTCGTAACAATATTCTAGCTAATTCTACAATATTCTAAAATAGTCTAAAAATGTAAATATTTTGACAAATGTACAAAATGTCTAACATAACTTAATGCTATGTTAACTGCCTTTCATGTCTTTATATGTGCTTACATGATATAATTTTAGTCTTTTATGGGTATATTTCTTGATATTTAGTAAAATACGCATTTGCCACTTAAAAACCGCTTTTCCAGGTCTGGGAATACGCATTTCCATTTTGGAATGTAGGCATTTCAGGCAGTTGTCACGAGCTAGTTATATTGTCTAATCAACTCTAATCGCAGCTTAAAAGACATCGTGACAGACAGGCGTAGCTATAAGACACAACTTCTTACTATAGAATACGAAAAAAACTTTGTAAAAAATATTTCTTGTCCTTAATTCAAAGATAGAGGAGTACAGTAATTTAAGAGTGTTTGTCCGTTCTATATGGGTTCTTTATATTTTTCAACCATCCAATGCAGATATAGTCATTGTCTGCCGATGATAAATAGAATACAATCTGTCATTTTGGTTTCAAAATGTGTACTTAATATAAGTTAATGTTACAATGTTTAACTTTATAAACAACTCATACCGTACTGACATCCCTGACCAAACCAGCCTGTCCTACATTTTGTTGGACACTGACCAAATCTGTCACATTTTGAATTGTCACAGTGGCACATGTACTGGCACATGGATCCAAACCAACCGCCAGGGCACTGTGCCCCTAGAAAACAATGGTGAAAAAAAAATCTAATAATTCTCAAACTATAATCTATTTTGAAAGCTTGTATAGTTACAATTATGTCAGACAAAAACTAATGGAGGGGAAAATGAAAACAAAAGTAACTAAAGCTAAATTCGTCTAAAAGTATCCTCCATACCCTATCATATCTTACAATTTTCTGAAACATAATTCAACCACCATAGCTATTATAACCTGTTATATAATAACTTATGTTACCTAAACACTTCAAGTAAATCCATAAATTGAGGCTTGCTAAAAAAATCGATGAAAAATCCATCTTTGTGTTTGTACATTAATTCCATCACATTTTCAAACCTATAGCTCAGCACAAAATGTCGTTCTTTTAAAGTAAAATATATATATATTACCCAACTATTAAAAACTACTTACAAATATAGTAAAATCCAGTCCTTATTGCACTGGTTGGATTTCAATTTAATATATTTCTATTCAACATTCTACGTCTGAATAATAAGCTTATAATAGAGACGTTCTCGTAATGCTGTGTAAGTCAATAATAATATGGTCTATTTCTAGAAAGCTATATTGATTTTATGTATAAAAAGGGGCACATCTCACCAAAAAACAGGATATTACCCTCTTCCCGCGGTTCTTAATTTGCGAATCTCTGACATAGTAACTGATCTAGTGAGTGTATTAGAAACAATAAAACAAAATAGTTATGTTATACCCGAAGCAATGTGATAATCTGAAAATACAACGAATGAAAGTTATTGTAAGTACAATAAAGAGTTGGGAAACTTTTTGATGAAAACAATTCACAATATAATTATAATAGTCGACCGGCGGCATACCATACTCCGCTATTTTGCAGTGCAGGCCTTAGGCACTGCAACATATGCGACCGCAGTGGGTCCCGCACTTTCTTTGGATCCGTGCTAATTTTTAGGTGTATAAATTATTAAATTGAACCATTTTATAACATGATATAACAGATTTCCCGCGGTCTCTTGATTTACCAGGAGCCCCTGGATATCTCCTGAAATGTTATTAAATATAGGCCTAGGAAAAAGTCCTGCAATCTCCGGAAATTATTGAAATCTTTTGTAAAGTAAAAGTAAAGCAATTTGTGATATTAATTAAAGTACTTCTAAAGTCAAACCTGAGAGTTATATTTATCTGTGTATTGTCGTTCTAGTTTCAAGAGTCTTACGACACAATATAATCTCTTTCGGCTTCCACTTTTTTAACCTCCCTTCCATTCACTACACAAATTCATAAGAGAGTTTCATGAAACAAAAATGTTTGCATTGCCATTGTGTGTACTTTATTTTATGTCTATAAATTGTGTTTAATCTCTTAGACTGAAGATCATGCAATTTTTATATTCAATTAAATTCAATAGTATATATATTATAGGGGTGTACCGGATAGTACTTTTTGATATCCGGCCGGAGCCGGATATGACCGGATAATAAAACTTGATATTCGGCCGGAGCCGGAGCCGAATACCTAAGTATCTTGTAAATAACTTGTATTGCTGAACATTTTTACGAAACTGTTAAATAACATACCTATATTTGTTGGTATTATTTTTTCCTTTTAACTCTGTTACTGATTGATTTATTAAAGATTAACAGTATTGATAAACAGAAATTAATCTGTGTCGCATGAGTAGCATGAGCGTGTCTGTGTGTATGTATGAGACCACCAACCATAAAGGCTGTGTGTTGGAGGGTCACTGTAAAATATGTTAGTATATGTTACTTATTGATTTATTCAAGCTTAACAGTATCTATAAAAATCTGTATAGAATGAGTGTGTTTGTGTGTATGTACGATGCCACCAATTGAAGGGATGTGTGTAGGGGGTCAATGTAAAATATGTTAGTATATATTAACTAGTTACTAAAGAAAATCTCTCATAAGTAAAGTGCAATCTGCCTTGTATAGTGTTCTTGTGTATGTGTTCATGAACTTCAGAACAACAACCTGGTCAGATTTACCTAGTGGGCATACACATGTAGTCGTAGTGTAGTGTGTATAGTTATTTGTGTTAACCATTACCAATTGTTTTTTCCTTGCGCATACGTACGCAATAATGATGGGTGGTCAGTCAAAAAAGCTAACACATTGGCATGGTCAGTGAAGCATAGATATAAATTATACCCGTCCACTTGTTACAGAGGTCAATTTATTTTTACACTTTAGCATATTGTTACTTTGTTTGCTAGATCTAACTGCGGTATGGTATTCAATTTATGCGATTTTAAAATTTACTGTAAGTATTCCGTTATTTATTAGGTCATTGAAATCATTGAAATTGGCTTTCTTTCTATAGTATTTATTACAAGCCAAAAAATACACGCAAACATGCACATCTTTGTTTTATTTTATTGTGCAAAGAACGTACGTAACAAACATTAAATGCAAAGAACGTATAACGTACTAGAAACATCTTCCTTAATTATTACTTGTTAATTATTTTATTCGTGTTGTTAATAACAATTACAAAAGGGAACAATAGTAAGCCTATGAATGTCAGGTGTGTAAAGAGTCGTCATGTGGCTAAGTACGCATCTTAAGTAAAAAAAAAATTAGTAATAACAAGAAGTTAATTGACTGTCACAAATTAGTAAGAATATTGTTATCAATCTAGACAATTAAGTGCAGGAGAAAAATTCATAAACACATTAGAAAAAGTAATTTACCGTAATATTTTTTGAAAGTGTGATATCCTTTGTTAGCACGTCGGGTTTTTTTTTTTTTTTCATTCTGACTTAAAAATGGTCAATGTCTATCAATAAATTGGGTGTCAAGGACCAAAGAAATAACATAAAGAGTAGGGGGTGTTTAGCTCTCCATTTAAAGATAGCCATAGTCGTGTCTTTGACGCTAATATAGATTTTTTTTTACAAAATAATTAGTTAATGGCTTACTGGGCTATACAATCTCGCAGCTTTTTGTTCTTTGTAGCTAAAGGTTGTCAGGGAGAGTTTTCAGGATAGCGGACTCGTTTTAGCTTCTAGGGTGTGAAGTCTTGCCCGGGCCTACCCTCTCACTGAACAGTATAAGCTAGACAAGGTAACGGCATGTACAGCTAAATGCCGACTATAGGTTAGGCAACTGAACGGCAACCCAGCCAACAGTTAATATTAACGATAAGTTAACTTCCAATATTAACAACAGAATCTGTCTTTAACAATTCTAACAATTTAATGAAATAATGTATATGATATGATTAAGCATCCATGGCAAATAATACAAATATTAAATACTGGTAACGTTACATAGGCATGACAATCGGGCAAGTTACTCAAAATAACAATGTTATCATCATTAAATATAACACACCTCTCTCACGATAACTACCGATGCAGCTCCAAGGGCGGAGAAACATTTCTCTTACACATAGCCCCAAGCCTAGCACCCTGGAACGAAAAGAAAGCCTAAATCTTGCGATGCCGCTACAGCAAAGTACGTTTCAATAAAGATACCCGTAACGAAAGATAAACCTACTTAATACTCTATGTACCTACGTGCCGTTACAACGGGAAAACAGACCATCAACCAAAACACAAGACCAAACATCAAACCATCCGCTAAAACACCACAGCTCTTCCTCTCTCAAGCGGGAGCCAAGGATGACGTAAACACTTACTTAGCTTACTTAGACTTAGGTCCTCCCGCGCCATTTGGCGCATTGGGCGGCAAGCTGTCTCCATAAAGATCTGTCATTGGCAATGTCTGAAGCCTCCTCCCATCTGGTGTCCACTGTTCTGAGGTCCACCATGAAGGTATGACGCCAAGTTATACGAGGACGTCCCTGTTTGCGTTTTCCTCGTATTGGCCTCCATGTCATCGCAATTCTTGGTATTATTAGTTCATTTTGTCGTAGAACATGTCCTGCAAACCTCATGCGACGTTCTGTCACATCTCACTGAGTGTTCGACTCCCAGGATAGGATAGGATTTCCTTGTTTGAGACCCTATCTGTGTAACTGACTCTCAGAATCCGTCTCAGCCATTTTTGTTGAGCGACATTTAGTCTCTTCTCAATTTTGACAGATGACTTCCATGTCTCACGTAAACACACAAATCTATATATATATATATTCCTCTAAGTCTGAGGTCAAACAACAACATGCAAGCAAGCAACAACAAGCAAGCAAATAGGGAAGATCCCATGGCGTACGCACCACGGTGTGAATGGACCCAATCCGCACTATTTCATTCCCAAAATAGCATAGACATAAATAAATACATTTCACACATTGGCCTCCTTCAGTCGTAGAACGACTATGGTTCATCTCGCACACTTCCTCGTGTGGCTGTGGAGCCCTATTTTGGAGAGACACTCCCGTCCACAAGTATTGCAGGTAAAGGTGGTCTTCGCTACAGTGGTAGAGGAGCTGGCCATTTTCCGTGTTGTCCGCTTTTCTTCCAGAGCTGAGGCCCATGCTCTTTCGCTGTCCATAGCTTTCTTGGTCACTGTCTCTCTCCATCTGGTGCGGTCTAGAGCTATGTCTTCCCACTGGTCAGTATTGATGTGAACTGTTTTGAGGTCGCGTTTTATTACATCTATGTAACGGAGGTGGGGGCGACCAGTTTTTCTTGAGCCTGTCGCAAGTTGTCCGTAGAGGATGACTTTTGGTATGCGATTGTCCTCCATCCGGCGAACATGTCCAAGCCAACGCAGGCGGCGTTGTCTGAGGGCTGTAAAGATGCTGGGAATACCTGCTTGTGCAAGGATCTCTGTATTGCACACTTTTTCTCTCCATGTGATTTTCAAGATCATACGAAGACATCGCAAATGGAATGAGTTCAGTCTTCGCTCTTGCTTTGCGTAAGTGGTCCATGATTCACTGCCATACAGCAGCGTGCTCATAACGCATGCCTTGTAGACTTCCATTTTGGTCGCTGTAGTTAGCTTCTGGTTTTCCCAAACTCTTGACCTAAGTCTAGCGAAGGTCGATGCAGCCTTCCCTATACGTTTTTTTTTATCTCCTCATCTAGAGAAAGGTTGTCTTGAATTGTGGATCCTAGATAGCAGAATTCATTTACAGCATCCAGCTTGTTATCATCTATGAGGATGGAGGGTGGTGCTGTAGCAGGGGGTCCCATAACATTTGTTTTCTTTGTGCTTATAGTTAAGCCATATTCTTTACAGGCCTGAGAGAAGCGGGACATCAGTAACTGAAGTTCCTCTTGTGAGTGTGCCACAACCGCTGCGTCGTCCGCGAAGAGCATGTCTCTTATGAGGGTTGTTCTGGTTTTAGTTTTGGCCCTCAGTCTAGCGATATTTAGAAGTTTGCCATCGAATCTGGAATGGAGATATATGCCTTCGGTGGAATTATCAAATGCGTGGTGGATTAGCATTGAAAAGAGTATTCCAAAAAGGGTTGGGGCAAGGACACATCCCTGTTTTACACCGCTGTTTATATTGAAACTTTCGGAGCAGGCGCCATTGAACTGTACTGTTCCCATCATATTTTGGTGGAAAGAAACAATGATATTTAGCAGCTTGGGTGGACAGCCTATTAACTCTAAGATTTTAAAGAGGCCTTCTCTGCTGACAAGGTCAAAGGCTTTGGTCAGATCGATAAATGCGATGTACAAAGGCATTCTTTGCTCTCTGCACTTTTCCTGAAGTTGACGGATAGAGAAAATCATGTCAATTGTGGATCTCTCTGAGCGAAAGCCGCACTGTGATTCTGGATAGACTCGATCAGCAAGTTTTTGTAGCCTGGGGAGTATCACTCGAGCAAAGACTTTGCCTACGATGCTTAGGAGAGAGATTCCCCTGTAGTTGTTGCAGTCGCTTCTGTCGCCTTTATTCTTGTACAGGGTGATGATCTTTGCATCCCTCAGATCCTGTGGCACAGCACCTTCTTGCCAACATTTACAAAGCAGTTCATGTAGAGGTTGGATTAGTGTAGTTTTACACTGTTTTAGAAGATCTGGGGGGATGCCATCGCATCCGGGTGCTTTGCGGGCAGCCATGTTGTCTATGGCTTTGTTGAGCTCTAACAGGGTGGGTATTTCGTCTAGCTCGTTCATTATGGGTAGCTGTATGATAGCCTTAAGAGCTGAGACAGAGACTGAGCTTGTTGTGGCGTAGAGTTCGGAGTAATGTTCGACCCATCTATGCATTTGTTGACACTTGTCTGTGATAATTTCCCCAGTGGTTGATTTAAGAGGTGCTGACTTGTTCTGGGAGGGTCCGAGAGCCTTTTTAATTCCTTCATACATCCCTCTTATGTTGCCCACTTGGGCTGCGAGCTGGATATTCTCACTGAGCTCTACCCAGTATTCATTGGCACAGATCCTTGCTGTCCTCTGTGCAGTGGCTCTAGCTTCTTTCAGGTTTAACAAGTTGCTTTGGGTAGGTTTTGCCTTATATGTAGCGAGTGCATCTCTCTTTGCTTTAATTACAGGTGCTAAGATAGCTGATTTAGAGTCGAACCAGTCATTTTGTTTCGTAGTTTTTCTTCCAAAGATGTCCAAGGAAGACTTTTGTATGGTGGACTTGAGGTGCTCCCATTTTTCTGTTGCTGAGTTTCCAGAGAAATTTTTGTACTCGCATTCAAAAGATTCCGCAAACTGTATCTGGAGATCAGGGTGACACATCTTGCTCACATCTGGTTGGGGTCTTCCGGTCTGCTTGGTATGGTGGATTTTTTTAGGAAGAAGATTTATCTTGCAACATACCAAGGAGTGATCTGTGTCGCAGTCTGCACTGTGATAGGACCTGGTAAGTTTGACAAATTTTAAACACTTTTGTCTTACCATGATTAGGTCTAGTTGGTGCCAGTGTTTGGAGCGAGGATGCCGCCAAGATACTCTGTGCTGTGGTTTAGTTTTAAAGTATGTATTAGTGACACAGAGGGAGTGTAGTGAGCAAACCTCGAGTAGTCTTTGTCCATTTTCATTTATTTTGCCGACACCAAAACGCCCAATACAGCTGTCCCATGCAGAGTTGTCAGATCCAACGCGTGCGTTAAGGTCGCCGAGGATGATCACCTGTTCTGTGTTTGGGATCTCGCTGAGAGCAGATGAAAGGTTATCGTAGAACATGTCTTTTGCCTCTGGTGTGGAACACAAAGTAGGAGCGTAGGCACTTATCAAAGTCACGTGTCCTGAGGATGTGTTAAGGCGTAGTGATAAGAGTCTTTCTGAACCGTTGCACTTCATCTCTACTGTGTTCAGAAGTGTGTTCTTTACTGCGAAGCCAACGCCATGTTCCCTAACTTCACTTTCAGCTTTGCCTTGCCCGAAGATGGTGTAGTCTCTTTCTCTGATTGATCCAGAGTCAGCCAAGCGAGTTTCCTGGAGGGCGGCAATGTCTACTTTGAGTCTAGACAGTTCATTGTTTATTATAGCGGACTTTCTGGCATCTTCTATGTCCGGTAAGTTTTCGTTAAGTCCGGTTAGCAGAGTTCGCACATTCCAAGTGCCCAGTTTAAGAGTGGAGCTCCTCTTTTTCTTTTCCTTTGTGTCGCTTGGTACATTGGCTTTGTGCCTGCTTTTCGGATTTTGTCCTATCCTCGTGTACCCAAACGAGGAAGACAGGCATGACGGGACAGCACCTTATTGGCTGGGGGCTGCCCAGCTTGGGGCGGGCGGTAGCTGTCCATTGGAATCCTAGGATCCCTCCCACCGACGGAAGTGGCCCCTGGCGCCCAGCTCTACGTCAATTGAGCATTTGGGCTTATAACCGGTGACTGCCACTTCCCGTGTTTGGCCGACGCCAAAAGGCGAAGCTGGAGTGTCCTCTCCAGTTTTCTCTCTGGTGTTAGGGCTTTGAATGAGTGAGATGAAAGCCTGGGCATTGTTTATGGTCGGAACGATGTCGCCCACACAGCAGTTCCCCCCTCTCCGCGCAGCTGATGTGGCCAAAGGAACGGAATATCCGATACATTTTGGGATCAGTAGCGCCGCAGGCTCTGCCAGGTTGTAGCACAGTGTGCCACAATCTGCCTAAGGGTCACCAGCTCCTGATTTTTCCTCAGGGTTGTCTCCCGAAGCCTTTCCCGAGTTTGGGTATAGCCGCAAGGCAGCGGAGGTTTGGATTCAGAGTTTGCCTTCTCCTAGATGGGTAGCCAACCAAGGCTAACGAGCCCCTTCTGCCCGAAGCTTACTGGTTTAGGCGCCAGTTACTCGCCTTTGCCCCTTCTCCTGTCTGTGATAACGGTTCCGCCAGGCTCAATATCTGAACCATACGTGAAGGCCAGGAGTTGGACTGGTTGTCAGAGGCTATTT
Source organism: Biomphalaria straminea (assembly GCA_021533235.1). Classification (NCBI taxonomy): domain Eukaryota; kingdom Metazoa; phylum Mollusca; class Gastropoda; family Planorbidae; genus Biomphalaria; species Biomphalaria straminea. The sequence goes on along the minus strand of JADKLZ010020016.1, from coordinate 5,125 downwards.
GAGACGCATGCCGTTGGAAGCATTTTATAGGTAATGATGGGCTTAAGCTCATTACCACTTCCGGCGTAAAAAACCTTGCGGAAATAAATAAATATACACCGGAAAAAGGAAGTAACTTCCTGTAACTTGAAAACACATGTATATATATCTACTATTGAATTATGATTTCTAAATTATGAAAATAAGATAAAAAATGCATGATCCTCAGTCTTAGAGATTAAACACAATTTAAAGACATAGATTCTAGACATAAAATGAAGTACAATGCACAAATATTTGTTTCATAAAACTCTCTCTTATGAATTTGTGTAGTGAATGGAAGGGAGGTTAAAAAAGTGGAAGCCGGAAGAGATTATAGGCCTATTGTGTCGTAAGACTCTTGAAACTAATCTAGATCGACATTTAATAATTTCCGGAGATTTCCAGGACTTTTTCGTAGGCCAATATTTAATAACATTTCATGAGATTTCCAGGGGTTTCTGGTAAATCAAGTCCAAGAGGCCACGGGAAATCTGTTATATGCTATAAAATGGTTTAATTTAATAATTTATACACCTAAAAATTAGCACGGGTCCATAGACATAAATAAATATAGACTGGAAAAAGGAATAGGTCCAATGAAAGTGCGGGACCCACTGCGGTCGCATATTTTGCAGTGCTTAAGGCCTGCCCTGGAAAAAAGCGGCGTATGCTATGCCGCCGGTCGTCAAGAGGCCGCGGGAAATCTGTTATATGTTATAAAATGGTTCAATTTAATAATTTATACACCTAAAATGTAGCACGGGTCCAAAGAAAGTGCGGGACCCACTGTGGTCGCATATGTTGCAGTGCCTAAGGCCTGCCCTGGAAAATAGCGGCGTATGCTATGCCGCAGGTCGACTAGTACACAATATTCTAGACAACACAACGCACCGAATAAAAACTACTTCCTATACGCTCAAACACCACTCTTAAATACAACAGAAAACTTCACTCGCGAACGACAAAGGTCACTCGTTTAGGTGTGTGTCATTATAAGTCCAGCTCTAGCCCAGCCACGTGATTCAGATTTTTCTCCAAATAAGCAAACTCTTTGTCCGGATATCCGTGAAGATGTTTGGCTTGAAGTCCAGTCCACCCTCCAATGAAGATTTACAACTAAGTAAACAAAACTAGTTCCCTCGTGTGACTTCTAAAGAGCGCTTCTGTCCATTGTATCTGACTTGTGGTCACCTGTCAATCAATGAACTCAATGTGATTGGATAAACAAATAAAAGGGGGAGGGATTCGTTCATCTGGAAATATACCTGGTTACCTTAGAGGCGTGACTCTTGTTGACCAGTCCCCCTAATAAAGATTAATTACTAAGTAAACAAACTCAGTTCCCTCGAAGGTGTGAACTCTAGAGAGTGTCAATACGCTGACATTAAACCTGTTACCTGTTACCTGTTACCTATCCCTTAGTCTGGTGGACCGTTGGGGCGCCAAGCAAGACATGTGGACCATCTTTCTCCAATCCTCTCTATCCTTTGCCCTGATTAAAACCTCGTTCAATGGTAGGCCTGTCCATTCTTTGATGTTGTCTTCCCACCGCTTTCTCTGTCTGCCTCTTCTTCTTTTTCCTGGAACTGTTCCCTGGAGGAAGGTCTTAGCGAGTCCCGAAGATCTTGTTACATGGCCATACATTTTAAGTTTTCGTTTCTTCACAGTATTTAGCAGGTCATCATGGGGTCCGATCGCTGCAGTAACCCTGTCTCTAATCTCTTGATTTGTGATGCGGTCTTTAAATGTGATGCCTAGGATCCTTCTGTAGCATCTCATTTCCATTGCTAGGATCCTCCTCTCTAGCTCCGCAGTCAGCGTCCAAGACTCACAAGCATATAGAAATGTGGCCATGACCAGGGAGCGCATCAGTCTGATTTTGGTGCCGAGGGCTAAGCCTTTGTCTTTCCATATCAACTTGAGTTTAGAAAGGGCCGCTGTGGACTGTGCTATTCGGACCATTAGTTCGGGCTTTGTTCCCTCATCCGAGACAATAGCTCCGAGGTATTTAAAGCTGCTAACGCTAGTTAGCTTTTCGCCTCCAATACTGATGGCCTTTGTAAAGCCCTGTTGACTATTGGTCATGATTTGGGTTTTTTCTGCATTTATTTGCATGCCATAAGCTGCTGAAGTCTTGTCAATGCGCATCACTAGGTCGGCTAGTTCGTCTTCTGTACCTGCTAGGCCATCAATGTCATCTGCGAAGCGCAAGTTTGTAACTTTTCTTCCTCCAATGCTTACAGTACCTTCAAATCCTTCGAGAGCATCTTCCATTATTCTTTCAAGGAAGATATTGAAGAGTGTTGGTGAAAGGAGGCAGCCTTGTCTTACTCCAACTGTGGTTTTGAACCATTCCCCAATATTGTTGTTGAAGTACACCGCACTGGTGGCATCCTTGTATAGGTTCTGGATAACTTTGGTTATGTTTGTGTTAATGTTATATTTTTCCATTGTCGCCCAGAGTGCCCCGTGCCATACTCGATCGAAAGCTTTCTTGAAATCAATAAAGACATGGAAAAGATTAAACCTACGTCCATCGTATTTAACTTGTGGTCACCTGCCTATAAATAAACTCTATGTGATTGAATAAACAAATAAAAATGGGGTGGGAGTTGTACCCGCACAGTTAGACAGACATCTGGTCGCTGACCAGACGTCTGTCTAACTGTGCGGGTACAACTTGACGTTGTCAAGGAATGTAGCATTTTAACATGTTTACTAACCTACTCAAAGGTCAAGACTAATTGAAAAAATGTGCCAGCCATTGCTGCTCTGTATGTAAAGCTTATTTATGATGTAAAGTCTCATTTCTATTTATATTAACACGCCTTGTTTTTATAATAAACGATGTTTGGTACATATTCAATATTCATAGCGCTCTAATTTTATGCACATTATTTTGTTTTACTATAAACACTAATACATTCTATAACAGTCATTAATGGAACGAGGTCCACTCTATGCATATTAAATAGGTGTACTTTTACTATCCGGTAGTGATATTCGGTCACCGGATAGTGAAAAAATGCCGGATATTCGGCCAGAGCCGGAGCCGGAGCTACTATCCGGTACACCCCTAATATATTATATACATGTTTTCAAGTTACATGAAGTTACTTCCTTTTTCCAGTCTATATTTATTTATGTCTATGCATGGACAGAAATAAATATAGACTGGCCAATTAGAGAGTTTTATGAAACGAAAATTTGTGAATTGTAATTGTTTGTACTTTATTTTATGTCTATAAATTTTGTTTAATCTCAAAGAGTGAATATCATGCAATTTTGTAATTTTTCATAATTCGGAAATCCGAATGCAATAGATATATATGTTTTCAAGTTACATGAAGTTACTTCCTTTTTCCAGTCTATATGTATCTATGTCTATGTGTCTATGCTATTTTGTGAATAAAAATAGTGCGGATTGGGATGCACCATTTTCCATTCACACCGTGCTGCCCATGGGATCTTGTTGCGTGTTGTTTGAACTTTTACTTTGAGAATTATATGTATAGATATACATATCTTTATTTAGATCAATATGAGTAAAGCAAGATTACGAAGAGATTTTGTGTTATAACACAAACTCAGAGGCAGCCCCCATCAAATTCACATATGGACCAGAAATATTCAAGTCATATTCTTGTTTTGATCGTTTATACCAGTGATTCCCAAAGTGGTCTATATAGACCCCCCGGAGTCTACGAAAACTTCTAAGAGGTCTACGGTAATAGGTTCATTTAAGCAGGTCGTGACTTTAATTTTTACATCCCAGTAATTTAGTTCTTCACACTAAGATATAAATTCTACCTTATTAATCCTTAAAATATGTATCCTGCTTTTCAAACGAAAAATAGTATTTAATTTCAATATTTACTTAAATAACTTAATTTTGTCTACATGTAAGTAATATTTATTAAAAAGAAATGTAAACTGTACAGTGTGATTAGATAAAATTGTTAATACATTCATTGTCAAACTAGCGGTTGCCAATTGGTTTTTTATGACGATATGAAACTAATTTCGCTAGAGCATTATCTAGAGCCCGCACAAAAGCATAATGCACTATCACCCATTAGTAAGCCTATTAATCCTGATCGCAATCGCTCTTTTGTATAGGCCTAGACAAGATCTAGATTATAGAATATGTCTAGAATTAGAATCTAGATTTCTATATTATTATCACGGATGAATATGTGTTTCTGTGTATAACCTATTTTTACTTATATAAGTTAGTTTGAAAGTATGCGCAAATTACCGGAAGTGTGTTAGTTGTCAGACAAGACGATATCATCGTTTTATATGTGTCATAAATGAAAATAAAGTTTCTGTGTTTTTTGTAATTTCACCTAAACCAAAGGACACCTATACTTAGAAAGAAACTAAGGTAGTTTCTTGAGAGTTACTCCCTAACAGTATATGAAAAGTAGCGGGCAGTAAGTTGTAAGGTCGCCTTGTCCCCATACATACTCTTGCAATGCTTCATTATAGTAATAAAATGAATACTAGACAATAATGTTCTGTTATTAAAAGTAAAACTTGTTATTTCTACATAATTCGATGTGTTAAATATTCATGCATGAAACTTAAGAAACACTAAAGGTGAGTGCGAATATTTCCAGTAAAGCTTTTTTTTAAAAAAAAATATAAGTCTAATTTAATTTTAAAATGATTAAAAATTCGAAAAAGATTTAACAATCAAACCAGAGTTGTTCATGTTAGGACAATTAGGTGGTTATTTTTTTCACAAAGATTTGCATAAACTGTCGAAGTTCTAGAAGAATCGTTAGAATTTTTTTTTAAACCGTGTAGAGTTTTTTAGCCAATAGAAGGGATTTTAAAAATACAGAGACAAACATGCAATAAGAACACTAAAGTAAAATGACACTATACATTGACACATCAACTAATTGTAATGTGATGTATGGGGGAATTCTACACGCAGATAATTAGTTCTCTTTTATTTAGTTTTAGGACTGTAACTTTCATATGGTGCTACTTCGTTTTCATGAGGTGAAGAGTTCATTGATGTAGAACCTTGAGTCACTGAAGTCTTATCTAAGTCTGAAACCATATTTGGAAAATAGTTTCAGCATCGATAGTG
>JADKLZ010020013.1:0-13573 GCA_021533235.1 Biomphalaria straminea | reverse complement strand
ACACCAATTACCCCCCTTCCATCTGTGCCACCACCAGGATTATAACACTGCCCCCTCCTTAGATCTGTCCGTCCCGGGCAGATCCAGCTTCACCATGGTACTTGTGGAGTCTGTCGATGTGGACGACCTTCAGTTTGGACCTTGGGCTTTTCTGTATCCGGTACACAACATCGTTGATTCTTTTTACCACGCGGTAGGGTCCCTCCCAGTCTGTTTGAAGCTTTGGTGACTTGCCTTTCCGTCTCTGTGGGTTGTACAGCCACACCAGATCGTCCTCATGAAAACCAGCGGCATTGGCCCGTTTATCGTACCTTGTCTTCGTCTGGTCGGTGTTGATCTTGATGTTTCTGCGGGCTAGAGCGTGAGTTTCTGCATCCGTTTTAGGAGGTTTGCGACATAGTCTGTTGAGGAGGCTGGCACATTGCCCGGAATCCCGAATAACAAGTCACATGGTAGTTGCAGCTCTCGGCCGAACAACATCTTTGCTGGAGTGTAACCTGTGGTGCTGTGAATCGATCCTCTATATGCCATAAGGAACATTGGGATATAGGTGTCACAGTCATCTTGACTTTCATCAACGACTTTCGACAGGTGTTGCTCCAGTGTTCGGTTAAATCTTTCTACCATGCCGTCTGACTGAGGGTGAAGAGGGGTCGTCCGTGTTTTCTCGATGCCGAGTACCTGACACATCTCTTGAAAGATCTTGGATTCGAAGTTTCGGCCTTGGTCGGAGTGTAATTCCCTTGGAGCACCGAAACGGCTAATCCAATTCTCCACAAGTGTTTCCGCTATGGTGGTGGCTTCTTGGTTCTGAATGGCGTAAGCCTCGGGCCACTTAGTAAAATAGTCTATCACTACTAGAATGTACTTATTCCCTCTCTGGGACTTAGGAAATGGCCCGGCAACATCGATCGCTATCCTTTCAAAGGGGTTACCGACATTGTATTGCTGCATACGTCCCCTCGTTCTCCTGTGCGGGCCCTTGGCTGCTGCACATGTGTCGCACCTTCGGCACCATTCCTCTACATCGTCTCGGTAGCCAAACCAGTAAAACCTCTGGCGTACTTTTTCAAATGTCTTGTTGACGCCTAGATGTGACCCACTGGAACTATTATGGATTTCTTGCAGCACCTCAGCAACTCTCACTTTGGGCAACAACAGCTGTAGGCGGTTGCATGTCCCATCTTCCGTTTCCCAGACCCTCTTGAGAACTCCATTATCGATTGTCAGTGAGTCCCATTGCGCCCAATACGCCTTGGTAGCAGCTCCCTTATCGGAAAGGTGATGCCATTCCGGTCTTTGTCCGTCTTCCTTCATAAGCAGAATGGGAGCCAGGTCTTCATCTTTTAACTGGTCTTCTCGGATCCTTTCGTCGGACCATGATCCGGAAGCTTGTACCCCAAGACGTTGGCAATTAATGATAACTTCCTTTTCTTCAACCTTGCTGCAGTGTTTACATTCCATTCTGCAAGGTCGTCGAGACAACGCGTCAGCATTCTGATGAGTCTGTCCTTTTCGGTGCTGTGTCTCGAAGTCGTAGGTTTGCAAACGTTCAATCCACCTGGCGACTTGTCCTTCAGGATTTTTAAATGACAACAGCCATTGAAGAGCAGCGTGATCTGTCCTGAGGATGAATTTTTGCCCATATAAGTATTTGTGAAAGTGTTGTATGGCATCCACAACTGCCAGTAGCTCACGTCTTGTGACACAGTAGTTTCTCTCCGCGTTGGACAAACTCCGACTAAAGTAAGCTATGACCCTCTCAGTTCCATCTACTTTTTGGGATAAGACAGCGCCTATTCCAGTATTGCACGCGTCGGTGTCGAGTATGAACGTCTCGCCTGGTATCGGGTAGGCCAGAATGGGTGATGAAACAAGAGCCTTTTTAAGTCTCTCAAAGGTCTCCTGACATTCTGTTGTCCAAATGAATGGCCGCTTCGGTTCTGTCAATCGATGAAGGGCGCTGCAGAGGCTAGAGAAGTTTGGCACGAAACGTCTGTAGTACGTGCAGAGTCCAAGAAAGCTTCTTAACTCCTGGATATTAGCGGGGATCGGCCATCCATTTACGGCTTCAACTTTATCCGGGTCTGTGCTGACTCCTTCCTTCGACACGATATGCCCCAGGTACTTCACGCTCCTTCTGAACAAGGAGCACTTCTTCGGATTCAATTTCATTCCAGCATTTCTAATTCGCTCAAATACTTCCTTCAGGTTCGCAATATGTTCCTCGAAGGTTCTGCCTATGACGATAATGTCATCTAAGTAAACAAGACACGTGGTCCAGTTGAGTCCTCTTAACACATGCTCCATTAGTCTTTCAAATGTGGCTGGGGCGTTGCACAGTCCGAAAGGCATCACGGTAAATTGCCAGAGACCATTACCAGCTGAGAAGGCCGTTTTATCTCTGTCCTCGGGGTGTAGTCCCACTTGCCAGTAGCCGCTCTTCAGGTCAAGGGTGGAAAAGATCTGTGACCCAGCAAGTGTGTCCAAGGTGTCGTCAATCCTAGGAAGTGGATAGCTGTCCTTGTGTGTGGCGTCATTCAATAATCTATAGTCGACACAAAATCTCGTGGATCCATCTTTCTTCTTTACCAAGACGATGGGTGAACACCATGGACTGTTGGATGGTTCAACAACCCCTTGCTGCCTCATTCGTTCTATCATGTCCATAGCTTCTTGGTGTTTTGCTAGCGGCAGGCGACGTGGTTGTTGTCGGATAGGCCTAGTGTTTCCTGTGTCTATTCGATGCTGGATCAGATTTGTTCGCCCAAAGTCCATTTCATCGGATGGCAATATGTCAGAAAACTCTTTGAGGAATTGTTCTGCCTTGGTGTACTGTTCTTTCGACAAGATCGTTTTAACTTCTGCTAGAAGCCTAGTAACCTGTGGTTCACTGGACTCGAGTCTTCCGTCGGGGTTTTCACTGCTACAGTTTCGTATCATCTCAAGAGCATGGCAACCAGCGATGATGCTACCTTCCCGTAAATGTTTCTCTACTGTGCCGAGGTTCATAATTCTTACGGGTACCTTTTGGTCTTTCCCAATCGTGACTAGTGTTTTTCCTACTGCTATCCCGTTGTTGTTGGTGTCCAAACTCTCTACCAACGCTGTTCCTGTCGTGGCATAGCCGTCCTCAATTCTTCCCCAGATGATCATTTCCGACTTAGCAGGCAAGGTTGTATTTTCTACCAACTTAACCCTTCTGACTAGGCCATCTTCTTCATTCTCGTCACCAAGCAATGGTACTTCGAGGTCCCCACATTGTAAAGTGCCTCCGCCGATATTCAAGGAAAAGCCATATTTCAGCATGAAGTCGAGCCCTATTATGCAGTCATCCGTGACGTCAGCGATCAGGAATTCGTGTTCGAACGATTGATTCCCAATCTCAACTGTTACGTCGATCAGGCCTTTTATGGGCATCAGTTCTCCACTTGCTGTTTTCAAAGAGTAGGCTCTAACTGGCGTTTTCTTGCTATGGTCCACTTTATCTGACCGGATGACTGACCGTGAGGCACCAGTATCTAGGAGGAAGTGATAGTTCTCGCATCCAATTTTCCCGATGATTTTCAGACTCTTACTCTGTCCTAGCACGGCGACCGGGATGATGGTTGCAGGGGCTCTCATTCTCTGTGTCGCCGGGTTCCGCCCCTTGAAGCCGGCGCGTGCTAGTTTCCCTGGTAGCCCCGGGAACTTGGTCGTGCAAACCTTTCTGGTCTGTAATGGGTTCCGTTTTGTGGAAACCTTCTAGTGCAGCTTCTTTGTATATGGCCGAGTTCACCACAATTCCAGCATCGTACAGGAACCCTAGGTTGATTTTCTGGTATCTGGTTTGTTCGTCGTTCATCTAGTGCCTCAGTCACCCTCCTCATAAGTTGTGCGAGTTCTTCCTCTTTAACTTCCAACCTTCGGCCTTGATGAGCACTCACAGATGTGTCTTTAGCGGCCTCGTATGAGAGAGCGTATACGAGGGCTTCACTGGCCTTACGTCTACCGCTAACTCTGGTGGCTTTCTTTAACTCGGGGTCTCGAAGCGCATCAATGAACGCGTCTGTGATAATGACTTCCAGAAAATCTTGGGCTGCTGTTGGGTAGGCCAGGTGTGCGAGTCGTTCGATGTCTGTCTCTAGCTCCTGTAGTGTTTCATCTGGGCGCTGTTGTCGGGTCTTCAATTGCACACGATAGACTTCTTGTAGATGTTCATCCCCGTATCGGAGTTCCATAGCTTGGACAAGGGCGGCGAAGTCTTGCTGGTTCGGTAAAGACTGTAGCAATTCGGAGGCTTTTCCTCGTAGGGATAACACAAGAGCGGTTGCTTTCTCCTCCTCGCTGTTCCATTTGTTAACTTTGGCTGCTGCGTCGAATTGCTTCTTGTAGACGGACCAGGATACGGAACCATCAAATACGGGGGTCTTCATTTTCCCGGAGACTTCAGGTACAGATGACGTCATATCTGTTTCTGGTGCGTTTGTGTGCCTGCGCTGGCCTTGTATTTTCATTTCGTCGATGGCCTTCTCCACTGCGTCGACTCTCTGCTTCAATTGTTCATCTATGGTGGTGATCCTTTCCTCCACAGCATATATGCGCCGATTCATTGTCAATAACTCGTCTTTGATTCCAGAGTCCATGGCGTCTATCTTGTCATTGGTGTTACCTAGCCCCGAGTTCATCTGTTCTCGCATAGAACCGATCTCCTCACGAACAGCTGCCATCTGTTCCTGCTTACTACTGGCGATCTGTGTTTGCATAGAACCAATCTCTTCCTTCATGCTTCTGGTGATCTGTTCTCGCAAATCCGGTTCGACTTCAAAAAGACATGTGTCCGGATCTGCTCCTTCCTTCAACAACTCCTCCCGTAGGCGTGCTTGTAGGGTTTCTTTATTTCCGCTCTTCTTCAGATCTCGAATACCGAGCTCTATCTTTAGTTCCTTCAGAAGGAGTTGGTCTAGCGTTTTCGTAGTAGCCATGGCGGTATCCCACTTCTGACACCAGTGTTACGAATCTCACTATCCAGGCTCTCTGCAAACTGCACCATGCACCACCAACTGAAAGAACTTGACAACTCCGAGCTCCAAAGTAACGAAAAAGTTTAATGTCAATAAATAACAGCCAATATTGTACAATTGGCAGCACGTAACATAAGACTGTACAAATAGCTCTCCTATAACACCGTATGGCCGTATCAACTCTTGCGCTGGTCTCTCTGTCTCGCCTCGAACTTGTACTGAGCCGTCGTAACGAACCGTAGATCGGGAAGTTGTGACTTCCTTGTCTCTGATACCTGCGCTTCTTATATAGGGACCCTGCTGGCCTTCTCGAATCGGACAGAACGCCCCTCGACGTTTCTAGGTGGTCAGATGACTATAATTCTCGTGACGCTCCTGAGCTCTGTTCACCCTGCCGATGTTTCGCGAACCGGCTCGTCTAGGTTGACCGTCCTAACTCGTCACGCTTGACCGCTCGTCTGGCCTGGGGCGATTTGTGTCGGCTGACTACACACACCAATTACCCCCCTTCCATCTGTGCCACCACCAGGATTATAACAATATATATAATTAGCAAAAAAAAGTGCAGGTGCTTAATGATTAGGTGCTGGTACTTAGTAGTTGATTGCTTATTTTTAAACTACTAAAAATTAATAATATACGTTTAAATACAAGAAAAGTATTGACTTTTTCAAAAAGGTGCTGATACTCCGTACCAGTCTATACTGTCACAAAAGCCCTGATAATATGTAAATACAATAGTATAGTGGAAAAAAGACAACAAAGTTTTTTATCTATTAAAGATTGGTGTTTTATAAATTATTGTCAAAACCTATGCCAAACTGGGTCACATTAAAATGGAAATGCCAAAATGTTGGGCAAAAATTGAAATTACTTTTTTGTTGCTTCCTGGTCACTCCTAAGAATTATTCCAATAACTAGACAAGGCTTGTTTCTTCACTGATCTGTATAATACAAAATTAACACTCAACCTTTTTATCACACTTGTAATTTACTGTTTGGTAATCTGACTCCATGTATCATAGCCATTTTGAGTGTTGTGTACATAATAATCATTATATATTTTAATTACTTATATAATAGATTTCTTTGAAACTTATGGAGAAAATGTTTGTTTTTATTCTATTCCATGACATAGTCACAAGAAGTTTGGCTGATTGTTCCATTACTATTACTGCGTTTGGCACTCGTTACACTAACTGCAGATATGGTTGCTGTGGATCACATTGCTGCACCAGGCAATTTAATCTGTAAGTACTAAATTTAATATCATTTGACTATTACAGCTTGTATAGACTCATGTCAGATAACTCTTTTTCAAATTGTTCTAGCCTGTGATGAAGCTAGGAATAGTTAAAGAATAGCAATCACAGTGTTGAAAGAAAACAATGTTGTATATTATCGTAGACTTAAGAGAAATGCATTTGATACTAAATTTGTTTAAAATGTTTTTATAGAACAAAATCTACATAGATTTTGAATTGGTAATCATATCTTCTTTGTGTGATCATCTGGGGCATAAGCCAACAACCAGCTTCCTCCAGGTGTCTTGTTTCAGGGTGGATCTCTCTGACTGTCTTACCTATCTACTTGGCTTCTTCATCCAAAACTCAGAGCCATGCATTTGTTGGCCGATACCTCTTTCTCTTTCCTTGGGGTATTACACTGACAGGTGTCGACTTTTTTCTATTTATAGATAGTAACTTAAAAATAATCATAATTTAGTTGCTTCATAGTCTTAAAGATCACAGACAAAAACATTAGGTGAGCCAAAATCCTAAAGAATAATTTCCATTAATCTTATTTTAACAGGTAAAAAGAATTTTCATGCACCTATTGATATTATTTCAAGTGGACCCTTGACTTGTAGAATTACTATCCATGTAATCATAGCAGTTCAGGCCACTCAGTCTTTTAAATAAAATAGTCATTAGTTTTAAGTTTTTATTAACAAAAACATTAGAAAACTGTAGATAGTGGAATTCTAAAAAAAATTTACTTTTTTAATTTACATTAAGTAGAAATAATTAAGGGAATGATAGCCAAGTGGTTAAGTGTGTAGGTTCTTGATTCTTCTTCTTCTTCTAGCCAGCTTTATTACTGCTGAGCTATCAGCTCTTTTGCAGACTGTGCCAAGGAAAAAAAAGTGTGCTGTTTTCTTCAGTTGTTCGGCAAAGCCAATAGGTTACTGATCAATAAGTATCAAGTTTGATCCCCAATATTTTGAATTCCAGGATTTTTTGAACACCCCTGAGTCCACCCAACTCTAATGGGTACCTTACATATGCTGATGAAGTAAAGGCAATTGGTTGTTGTGCTGGCCACAGGATACCCTTGTTTAACCCATGGATTGCAAGATCTGAAAGGATCATAGTATACATACAAGATATTTGTCATTTCACATCATCTGAGTCTCTATCTAAGTTGGACTATAAAGGATGCATTCATTTAGTTAGTAAAACTTGGAACTAGTTCTTTTATCAAAATGTCATTTTATTAAAAAAGAATATCTTTTTTTTTCCAGTGTTGGACTGATAGTTGGAGTATGTGTTGGAGTAGGTATTTTGATCACCATCATTTGTGTCATTGTTTGTATCTGTCGAAGACGGCGGACAGCTGGTGTTGTGGTTCACTCTAGGCCTGGGGTGGTCATACAACAATGTAAGTAAGACTAAAAGAATGTAGACCATGTAGTATATTAAGCAGTAGAAAATTAACTTTCACTTTGTCTTTGAGATTACTTGACTTTAATGATGCATTCTTTTCATGTGTTTATTTCCACTTATATTTTTTGTGACTTCATGATTTGCAATTTTTCAAAGTTGGCATGTCTTGCTATGACTGTCCATCTGGCTAGTCGCAAACACCTGATAACATGGCAAAACTATCTAAAGTACTTGAAAACTCAATATCAAGTTGTGTAGTACATTATTAATTGTAAATAACCAAACACCACAATTGGCGGCTCCAAACACTGCACAATTACTTGACTGTAGAAAACTGTTCTAAATAGTACTGTGGTACTGAATTAAACCATACGGAGATCTTTTTCTTGTCTTGAACCTGCACTGGAATTAACTAACTGGACTTATACTGAATATCTGTAGTGCCCAGGGAGATTAGCCATGGTGTAAAATACATCCTTGACAACATATAATATGATATATTTAGCAAAACAATATATCAGTGATTCCCAAAGTGGTCCATATGGACCCCAGGGGTCCACGAGGACTTCCAGGGGGTCCACGAAAGTGAAAAAAAAGAATTGGGGGTCCATGACATCCAAATGGGGGTCCACGAGAGTGGATCTCATTTAAGGAGGAATTGAGTTTAATATAAATCTCACATTAATGGAATCACCTATTATATCATACAAATCTACATTTTTTATACTTTATTATAGCTAAGGCATTACATTTTTGCAATATTATTGGAATGAAAAACATTTAAATTTTAATACCTCATTTAAATAGCTTAATTTGATCTAGAGATAACTAATATTTAACATTATTATTATAGCTTTTATAAAGCGCTACTTTCATGCTTATAGCATGCTCAGAGCGCTTTGGTCCAATCTCATTTGTGGACCAGTGGGGGGGAGGGGGTATCTAGGAGTTGGTTTCTCGTGCTGCCTTTGGGCGCTCAGTAAACACAACTCTGCCCGAGTCAGGTGTCGAACCTCGAGCCCCCTTCTAGGTAGTCAAGCCAGCCAAGCTCAAGCCACACTTAGCCTCTCGACCACGCTTCCCACATTGCTGAATCTAAATATAAAATTGACGGTGTTTTTTTTTCTTTTCTCGTCGAACTTATATTGCCCATGTGTCTTTTATTTAACAATATTTTATGTAATGACACAATGAAACCACCTAAGCTGGAGGATCGTTGGAGACAAAGCCACCCTAATAAGATTTGAAAAACTATTGAACACTCCATTAAGTTGAGAGAAGATCTACAATTTACAAAATATTTGCTTTCAAATTTTAAGGAAAATATAATGGTTTGCTGCGTATTAAAATATCTTTCAAAATTATGAAAATGGTATATAATTGGCGAAAAAAAACTGAATGATTTAGCCAGCCGCTGAAGGTTTTAAAGTTATTTTGTACACAAACCTGCATCTGATTATTGAAAGAATTCTTCAAAGCAACAAATAGTTCAAAGGTCTATATATGAATCGAGTTGTGCCTGTTATGAAGCATTTTTTGGGCTCATGTTCGTTTATTTATGGATTAAGAAATTCACGACAAAATTTCGTTTTGTGAAAACTGATAATGATTTTAATTTTTTATTTTTTTTTCTCCATTGGGCCATTCAATAAGTATTCCAGCTCCTTCGTCTATGGTGGCTTTCTGAGAACAATCCATGAAAACTCTTTAGAGCAATGGTATTTTAGAACAGTTCACTAAATTCTGCTCTGTTGGAATATAGCTAAATATTTATTTCTTCTATTGTAAGTCTTTGAAAACAACATATTTCTGCAAAACAATATATTTCTCTATACAACTGGCTGAGTCAATCTTGTCTGGTAATGATGTATTTTTTTATTCACATTATTATGGCTCAAGAAATCCACGAAAAACAGCTCTTGTGAAACCTTTTACTAAAACAACAAATCTCTATATGGAAAATTATCTCCATAGCAATGGAAGTCGAGCTTGCAAACCTTTAAAAACAATAAGTTTCCAATGTTTTTAGTAATAGTTAACGATACCTATTAACTGTTACATAATGGGTTTAAATTTCAATTCTGTTAATAAATTTATTGTAAAAAAAAAAAATTGATTTAACTTCAAATGTAGTTTTAAACTACTTTTTCACTCCTCATGTCTCTGGTTGGAAATTATTTAAACAAAATGTGTAATTTGAAATTGATGAATTTTCAAAAATGAAATATAACTTAAACAAGGGGTCCACGGAAAACCAGAAAACATGTCAAGGGGTCCACGAGACAAAAAAAGTTTGGGAACCACTGCAATATATGATATTATTGCACTAGTCAATATATATAGGCATATATATAAACATGGGCATAAATTACAAAGGATAACTCATCGGTGAAGTCTCCTTTGTCAGGAGAAGACAAATTCACTCCAGGCTGTGCAGAAGAGAGAATAGCCTGAAATAGCCATAGAGTGTGACCACAGATATGTAACTTCAAAGTTCTACTAGTGTTTACAGTCAACTGAAGGTCCAACTGCCATTCTATGTAACTTAGATTCTTATATTCTCATGACAATAAGAGTAATAAACGATGCCCCCCCCTTTACTGTCTGGGATGTATTTTACACCTTCCCTCATCTGCCTGGGGGGCATATCTGACAGTTATTAACTAGGATAAACAGTATATGCAATAATTAATTATTTATCTCACTTCACAACAAGTTATCAATCATTTAATTGATTATGAATATTTACAATGATATGATATAGGTAACACAATGAATCAATAATTTATACAATCATCTGACACTCATCATGCCATGGCCTGTACTGGTTGATACAGTCACAACTCAGCATCATCTCTCAGCTGGCACCAAAAACCAGCCCCAACCTGGCTCCCTCAAACAATCAAGACAAATCCCCACTTAAGTCACCTTTCTGAAGACTATTTAAAGTACTAGAGTGAATCAAACCACTCAAGATACTGAATTCAACTGTGCTGGACCATCTTGACTCTGCCACCCTCTTTTTATAAAGTATCGATAACGGCCTTCTTGAAAATGACAGAAAAACACATATATCTCACTGGCACATATCTCTTGGCATATATCTCACTGGCACATATCTCACTGGCATATATCTCACTGGCACATATCTCACTGGCATATATCTCACTGGCACATATCTCACTGGCAATCTTCAGGTGGAGTATTCACACATGCACTTTCCTGAAGGTCTGCCAAGAATGATCACTTGCAGTACACTGGCATGTGTTACCTGTGTTGGCCTGTCAGACACCCATGTATACCCCTACCATTGTTGACAGTTAATTTTGTAATAGTATTGTAAATTCAAGAACTTTATGATATCACAATTTCTCATTACCTACTGAATATGTCATGATGATCTAGGAATTGGGATTTCCCATACTATTGTATAGTTTATTTTAAATGTTTATAGTATAGTTAACTTTAAATTATAATTTAAAAAAAAAAATCAATTTTTATTGACTTTTCAGCGACTATGATGACTCAAGGAGGAGTAATAGTACCAGGGGCAGCTCAGCCTGGTGTTGTTTACCCACCACAAGGCTATGGATGTCCTCCTCAGCCTTACGGAGCATACCCACAGCCAGCCTATTACCCGACCAGCTATCCCCCGCCTTACCCAACAAGCAGCGCCCCACCATATGAATACAACCCAGCCCAACAACCAATGACTGATGCACCTTTTAAAAACTAAACTTGTGATTATTTCTTTGTTGACATATATACCATACTTTGTTTTTGTCACTTAACTCTATAGAGCTTTTACTGGAGTTGCTTGTCGCCAATGTTCTCAGAAAAACAACAACAATAATTGTACTTGTAGCTACTATTATTCTATTAGACCTTTCAGTTTGGGTACTTGTGTACTTATTGATACACACACACAGACACTGCTTTGACTTGATCATTTTTGTCTTAGTGTAAGTATAGTTCAAAGTTCACATTGAAATTGTTAACATCTAGCATGTTATGTACTAGAAGTTGTACTGCTGTCCATTGTAAAAACCTACAGCGTACTTAAAAGAAATTTGTTGTTTTTTTTCTGGTAAAAAATTTGTTGGTTTTAATTTTCACACAACACCTCTTATGTTTATGGTCACAAATACATTTTTTTACATTTGACCTCATCAGTGAATGAAGAAAAATGTTTTAATTATCAAATCACATAATTTTTGTTTAGGAAATTATCGACTCGGGTGCTATACTGACCCTTGTTTGGAAACTAATAGCAATATAATCCTTACACCATGTTTCAGAAACATTAATTAGCTGTCTTCCTGCTAGTAGTTTTATAAAAGGCTGAAAGAAAAGATTTAAACTATCAGATATGTATTTATATTATCAGCAATAAATCTTTTTTGTTATGATCTGATCAAACAGTTTATTTGGCAGCTTTCAAAGTTTCACTTTGTAGGTGATAATTCTTTCTGAATGTTTGGTCTAAAATTAATTCATGTCACTTGATACTTGATATAGTTTGGTACAAAACTATGTATTACGACTCCTAAAAATGTAAATACTAGTCATCACAAATGCAACTAAACAAAAAAAGTATTGTTTGTAAAGAAATATGTTTTGACTGCCATAAATATTATTGTAACGATTTTTTTTTTGTTTTCATGATGTTACAATTATCTCATTTTCATTTTTAAGGCATAATTGTTTTTTAAACTGGTTTTGTATAGCACAGCTTTTATGCTTATTCATGCACAATGGTCACTCTTTTGTTGACCAGTGGCTGGGAGGAGGTATCTCAGAGAAATTTCTATAAATCAAATAAGAACATAGGGGAAAGGGGGGTAAAACGTACCCCCTAAGGGGGAAAATTCATAAAAAAAAAGTTTGGCAAAAAGAATGTTTATTTTTTATGTCATAGCTTTACAACAACCCATACTACAAATGTACAAGGTTTAAAGACTGAGTTATTTATATTAAAATAGAAAAATACAAAGCAAAAAAAAAAGAGTACTATTTACACTCCCAAGAGTCTAAATAGTACCAGCATGGAGGGTAATAAGTACCAACTATATATAAACATAACAATGCAGAAAGATTCACAGACATAACTCACAAGTATAAGTATCAGCATTTTCACAACCTGCACATGCAATATGCACCCAAGAAGCACATATTAAACATTATATCATATCTTCTTTAAGGTTTTCTTCACATATAAAACAAAACCAATTTTGACTTTTCTCACTCTCATTCTGACCAAACTGAATAGAAATTTTACTTTTTTTTTTCTTTTGTGTTGCAGGAATAATTTGAGTTTGTTGTTTTTTACTTTTTTTTGCAATCGCAGCATCCACAAGAATTTTTTTATAGGGACTGGAAGTTAAAATTTCAGATTGAAAAGATTTTTTTTTTCTGTTTAACATGGGGATTTTCTTTTACTGGGATAGGAGAGATTGCAGTTACAGGGATGTATTTAGACTTTGATTGCCGAGAAGGAATTAAGCAATCATAATGGCCTACATCATCTCCAATATTTGTAAATCGAATAACTACTGCAGGGGAGGAAGGAAAATCATTCATGTCATATTTTAAAACAACATTACTAGTTGCATTCATAATGACAATAGGCTTTCTCAGCTTCGTAGTTGCTATTATCTCTAGCTCGCCAACCATAGTATTTGGTCTAGAAATACTATCTAGCCTTTCAAAAATATTGTCAAATTTTGCATGTGGCATGTCAGCACACAATGTTGCTGCATCATGGTCTGTATAATGCTCAATGTTTTTACAAATATAGTCAACAACTTGTGCTCTAAGAGAGTCTGCCAATGCCTTTTCTTGTATTTTAACGTGCAGGCTACATACAACTCCACTTGAATCTCTGTCAGTTAGCTGGAGATGTTC
>JADKLZ010020011.1:0-11347 GCA_021533235.1 Biomphalaria straminea | reverse complement strand
ATAGATTATATAATACCTCTTCAAGAATTAAAAGTTTAAATCAAATAGAATTGTCAACATGATTGCACGAAATAGGTACTTTGATTATGTAATACTGACCATCTGCTGAACGACAGTGATCAACCAACTAGTGTCCAGTTTGAGTGACCACTGGCCTCTTTAAACAAATGTTCTGCTTCCTGTGATATCTGGTTCTGTTAGCTGCAACGTACGTCCGATACTTACGTCCAGTCTGCTCTGAACCAGAAATAATTGTGTGGAGTAAGTGTTAACGAAAGTGGGGCGCACCGGGTGGCTAATCGGGTAGATGGAACGAGAGGGGCGTCTAATCATTTCCTTTCTGAAACCGCCAGCTGGTCAGATGATCGACCACGCCACACTTTTTCAGAAAAACCTGAAGTTAAAATAGATTGCCATTTGTCCGTCCGATCCATCATTCTCGCTCTTTAGCCATATTGAATGGACAACCTTCTCAGCTTTGTGAGGCTTTCAAAACATCTGCACGCTATAGCAAATAGTCTTTTTTTTTATCTACTTTAGATGAGTCTTTACTTAACTACAGACTGCCTAGGTCACCTTAGGTCATTGTCTGTATTGGTCATTGTTTCAATTCACCATAAGTTTTCTTATGTAAATTTCAGATAGTCCCTTAGAAATGAAGTCTAAACCTCTGGCAGCGAATAAGGTGCGAAATTCGTACAATGGTGCGGACAGTGGTGCGGACAGTGGTGCGGACAGTGGTGCGGACAATGGTGCGGACAGTGGTGCGGACAATGGTGCGGACAGTGGTGCGGACAATGGTGCGGACAATGGTGCGGACAGTGCAGACCACACAATATGGAGTCAGAATACTTGCAGTTTACATCTCCATTGTTTAATTAGGTCATTTCTAAACAGGTTATTGGCTTAATAGGCCAGTGTCTAAATAGGTCACTATACATATAGGTCATTATCTATATAGGTCATTATCTAAATAGGTCATTTTCTAAATAGGTAATAATAATAATAATAATTTTATTTATAAAGCGCTGTTAACAAACAAAATGTAGGCTCAAGGCGCTGTAAAAACATAACAAACACACAAATGAGACATGACAAACTAATCCAAAAATTTTCAATCAGATAGGTCTTAATGTTCTTCTAAATAGGTCAATAGGTCAATGCGCCTTAATAAATGTAATATTTTCATACCGTAAGTAAAGTTTCCATTTCAGACCCTGCGATCTATAGGGCAGATGATGTAAAGGCCACCTGTTTTAGTGGACCACAGTTAAAGATGATGTTATGTGGCCAGTACAACAAACAACCACCTTTACTTTTGCCAACTAAAGTCAGGTACCCATTTGAGCTTGGTTAACTCAGAGTAGCACAAAGAACCCGAAATAAAAAAATACCAGACTTTTCCAGGATTCGAACTCAGGGCTCCTGAAGCCAATCGCTTTGCCGCATAGCTATCGCGCCTCCTCATCACACGATGTTTCCCCCAAATTAACTCGATCTTTTCATTCTACTTTCTAGAGATCTTACACGCTGAGGATGTTGGACCTCGTAGAAAATCTTCATCGAACCAAAACCACAAAAACCTGCCGACCATTTCTTGTCTTCAAGAATTGAAATTAATTTCAACACCAACAGATCAAATCAAATAGAAGGGGCGCCTCCCTAGCCACATGCCCCCCCCCTATTCTCTTTTTTTTTATCAGGGCGTCTTTTGCGTGTATGTGTGGGGCTCTTCCCCTTTAGTCTAAGTTTTCACTTGCTTCATTGTTCTTTTTTTTTTGGCTGTTTCCTCCGCGCCCCACGCTTGGCGCCCGCCCTTCAACTAACAGTCCCACTAACTGTTGTTGATACAATGGCTTTAGATAGTGTTTGCACTGAGCGCTTTGTCCTGCGTTATCTCCCGCACTGTTTCCCGCACCAGCGCTATCTTCAGACGATTGCATTCACTGAAGAGCGGGAGAAAGCTCTTAAACAGATGCTTCCCTAAACTTGGTCACCTCAAAGGAAACTCCCTGGGTAGTGTCCGAGTTTATTAACACCCACTTCACACCCATTTCGGGTCACTCTGTTTATAAACAGACTCTGGCCTGACCTGCTTTCCATAAATTTAAACTTAATGGGCACTTTTTGAATGTTTTTAGAATACAAACAATAGCAGCGAACGTTAGCAAAGACGACAATCAATCACCTATTCCTTTAGTGAAGTAAAAAAAAAAACAAGATTTTGTAGACATTTAAAATTCTTTAATTTTTGTAACCACACAAATGCTAATTCTTCTATACCACACAAAGTTATAAGAGGCGAAAATCAGCAATTCTTAAGATCTTGCCACGCCAGACTAAAAAACTGAATGTAATATATATATATTATTATTATCGACGACCATCGTGGTTCTATGATGACCACCTTGTCATCCATGGGGGCTGAGGGCTTCAATATATATATATATATATATATATATATATATATTAATTAGCGTTTGCCTTTATTTATAAATGAATATTTTGAGTATCAGTGAAGTTTAAATGATTGTTTAAAATATAACACATCATTAACATTAATTTACTTTATTTATTCTGAACTGTGTTATTTCTTGGTCTTATGTCACCGAAGATGTAATTTCCGAAACTCAGAATGAAGAAATTATGCATGCGCCTGACCTTCGACCCGTATGCAGCTTTCTAGCTTGCAGCTCTTCTCAAGATCCTCAGCTGGTCATGAGGGAGAGAGTGGAAGGGGGGGGGGCAAATAAATAAAAAAAAAGCTTTGCAGGAAAAGACAATAATGAGAAGTGTATTAGCTTTCAGTTGTTAAATACGGACAGTTTCTTATGACTGAATTATTGCGGGAGTCTGAACGTTACACCACGAGAACCATTGTAGCTGTTCGCAAGAGGCACACCAATATCTACCAGGCATGAAGATAAGCGTAGAGAGTTGTTTTTGTCAGGCGGTAAGACGGGTGACTTGAATGGAATGTTATCAACCGTCCCGTCAGATATGACCAACTGCTTGGCCGCTGGCGTGACACCACTTCCGTTTGATGGTATTGGTGCTCTCTGTTGACCCTACACCCGTCACGACGTCTGCCCCCACCCTCCCAATTTGTCTCAACCTCTCAAACCAAAAAACGTTTTGGGGCATGATAAAAGAAAAAAAAACTATCTTGTTATCCAAATGTTCGGTATAGTTGTTTGTATGACACTAAGTTTTCACCCCGGGGCTTTTTATTAAATAAATGTATGCATGACTCATGCTGACTCTTTGTGTCATTTCCATTGCACTTCCACAAGTTAGTCACAACGTTTATCTGCGTCTGTCAGTCATCAATTTTTTTTTTTTAAAGAGTTGCTTTTTTTTAATTTTGGAATTTTTTAAGGAGCAACATTTCGCCATGTTAAAAAAAAGTTTGTTGGTACAAATGTTTTACATGTTCCCGGATGTTCCTTTAAAGTTGAATTAGATTTACTTCTAAACCTCCCGCAGGACGACGGAGGATGGCAGCGGAAAGGGTATGAACCCGAAACCATCGAGACCACCCAACGACTGTCCAGCGCGCATACCGAACGACCTTTCCGAAGACGTAACTATTTTACTATTCGTCTATTGCGTGTCCGTTTTCGCCTGTTGCTGTTTTTTGCAGGAAACACTTTGCAGGTCTTGTGGAATCTTGTAAAATGGCTGGCTGCGCTCTGAACTGCCGTCTCACTGCATTAAATCTGAATTTCTTAATCTTGCGAAATATTTGGAGTATCAAGACACACTTGAGTACCACGACAGACTGCAATATTACAACACACTTAAATATGATACAATTAGGTACCATGACACGCTTTAGTATCAAGACACACTTCAGTACCACAACACACTTCACTATCTTAACACACTTAAGTACCAGAACCCACTGAAGTTTCTATCTTCTGTAGCATTTAAATGTAACATTCAGTCGAAGATCATTCTACCATGACACGTCTGTTTCCCGTCTGTCTAGGTTGCTTCCTTTATGTCTAAGTGACGCTAAACACTTTGACTCCATGAAGACCCCACAGGGTCCTAAGGAGGACATCATGGGTAGACAACTCCTACCTCCTTACCAACCGTAAAGTAAACTTAATGCTCCTGTCTCTACTTTATTCTAATGACTTTAATGTCATCATTTTTTTACCCATCATTCTAAAACTATTAAATCAAAAAGTCATTCATTTGTGAAGTTTCATTTGTAAGGATGGGCGAACTACTAATTTACGCAAGGAAATAAATTCACTGTTGCATAGAAGTTGATTTATTTTTGTAACATTCTTTAGTCAGGCATTCTGTTCTACTTCTTCTATAGATTTTGACACAACAATGTTAAACATATATTGTGTATATAAACCTAATAAAAACAAATATAATATTCTGTTTCAATTGGTTTTTATTATTTAAGAATATGCTGATTTGATTTGAGCAGATCGACTCGAGAAAACACAAACCAACATGAACTCAAGCGAAAAAGAGCGTGAAGTTAGCCATTAGTAAAATCGCCAAACTTTAATTTGTAACTTTTAGGAGGACATCCACAAAGTGAATGGGGACAACAGAATACGACAACACATGTACCGGAAGCTCAAAATTGGAACCAGTGAAATCTGCCCATGTGGAGTGTCACCAGAAAATGCTGATCATGTCCTACTCTCTTTACCAAGAGGCCGTACAAGACACTGGCCCTAAAACACCCCAATAGAAAGAAAACTTTATAAAGAGCTCCCTGATTTGGAAACCACAGCGCAGTTGATCTCATATGTTGGTCTAGAGTCTAGTTGTCTGAACGCTCAAACATAACAATGAGAACGAGGAAGAAGAAGAAGAATGTGGATGAGTTCAAGTCCACGAAATCACGTGAGTGTAGGGAAGAGAGTTGTCCAGAAGGAACTTATTTGTACAGGACGTTGTGGTGGGCTAATCTTACTAATTAGTTTAATTACTACTCCAACTTAGCCACAAACACATCTGTAACATAATATAGTTGACAACGACTTTCAGTTCTATAAAATGGCACTTTATTTATCACTGGGAAATCCGTCCAGTCTTCTAAATACTATTCTACTACTCCTAAAAACAGCCTACTCCTAGAATAACGCCATGTTGGTCTCCTTGTCGCTCTAAGTCTACCACGTCGTTAGTCTGTCTCTCGACGTCACTACTTTTACCGTCGCTAAAAACTATGCACAATTTAACTAACAAAACCTACTCTCTAAACTAGTACACAACAACGTCATCAATGGATGCGCACTTACTGGCAGACGTGAAAAAAAAAATGTTTTAAATCTTCGCCATCAGTAACGATGACATGATAGCAGTGTGACATTTCATCTGTGACAACTTTCATACTTTTTTAAGACTCTGGCGGAAAGACGAGACTCGGTTTGGTCTTTTAGTAGTGTCCTCATACAGCCCCCCCCTTTTCTCACAATTTCTATACCTTTGAGTCCGCCTCCCCCCTAGCCTCGTTTTACTTGCTACTTCAACCGTGACAACGTCTGTAAGCGCAGACTGAACACCTCGGCTCCATTATAAACGTTTATTAAAGAAACAAGGGCTACCGCCAGGTCTAACCTTCTCCCTCCCTCCCCCCTATCCCCCGCTTCGGTTCATGCTCCAAACGGATTGACTTGATAAATTGTCATTGTGCTTTTCTTAACGCCCCTCCTCTCGTTTTGACACCCCCGTGCGACACCACATTCAAAAACAAAAAAAAAGGAAGAATTGTGTTGAGGTGCTAAGAAAAGACGGAACTATTTAGTCACCCGGAACGCTTTTAGCCTCGGGGAAAGAAAAAAGAGTTCCGGTTTTCTCGGGACACTGGTTAATGGAGGACACAACTCTCTAATGTCTTAGTCTTGCGAATAACAGAAATAAAAATAAAATAAAGCACTAAAAAAATGTTTTTTCACTACGAAATGTTCATGTATTATCTCTGGAAAGTTTAGTAGAAAATAGGAAAAACTTTCAAATAAATTTTCGTTTATATTGTACTTTATCTTTAATAGTGATTGTAGTTCAAATCATCAATGTTAGTAGAGCAGATGTATATTAATTTGTTGTTGTTTTGGTTACAATAATAATCTCTTACTGTCAAGTTCAGGGTGTGAAAAAAAAGTTGTTTTTTTTCTTTACATATTTTATTTCCAATATTTGCACTATAATCTCTTTTTGCTTTGAATAAACGCCAAGTCACTCTCTCTCTCTCTCTCTCTCTCTCTCTCTCTCTCATTAAAAATAGCGTTTCTCTTATTGTGGAAATCTTTTTTTTTTTGATGTCTCAATGTTGTACAACCACAAATTTAATGGAAAAGTTTAGCCAACATCCCTAGGCAAGATCCACAACTCTGTAATCAACCACCGTAAAATGTGAAATAACTGATATTTTCGTATTGGATTTATTTTAACGAAACAAATATAATTAAACATACCACATCTAGAGAATACCAGACACATTACGTGGAAGAAAAGGGCAGAAAAAGAAAAAAACACATTAACCAATAAGTTTAACCATTTTGTACGCAACCTTCATGACCCCAAAAACTGAATCTTTTATGCACAAACAACCGTACCTTTATTTTTCTTTAAAATCAAGATAAAGTGTCACATGAAATAAATAGATTAACAGTGGTCACCATTCAATATTAATAGTAATCTATATTGTCCATAAGAAAATTTGTCTTACAATTTATGCATTATACCAAACAAAACATTTATAACTATAAAGAGAAACAAAATGTTCATTCACACCAAACTCACACACAATTTGCATGTCAAAAGTTTACATCAGATTGTTTCTATTTAATGATTTGATTGCCAGAGGACTAAAAGAGTTTTTGTGTCTGTTTGTCTTTGCTATCGATGTCTTGTATCTCTTTTGTGATGGTAAAATCACAAAATCCTGACCCAAAGTAGTTGACCGCTGCAGCTAACAAATCGACAGACATCGACAGTGCTAGAGCTGACGGTTCTAATAAATTTATAAATACTTGCTTGTGTTAGTTTTATGAACAAACTACACTACTAGATCGACAGACATAGACAGTACCATGTGCCCAATGAGCTGACCGTTGGACGCCACTCAACAGATATGGTTCTAATATTCTTCCTTGTATTTAATTGTACATCCTTAAATCCAACAGGTGACCAGATGTGGCGCAGGAGTTCGCGAATGCTAGAAGCTTAAAACGTGTAGTTTAAGAAAATGTTGCTCTCTAGTTCAATATCAAATCTTCGAAAACTAAATCCTGTTTTAGAAACAGTCACAAGTCTCAACGTTGACATCAGCTGTCATGCAAGTGACATCGTCTGATTACATTAGATACAGCTAGTTTAATGACGGTAGTTTCCCGATACCCGCCACTCCCCGGATGTACTGAAAAGACAGAAATAACCGAACGACTGACTTAAAAGGAAATTCCTGAACTGCAAAGTGTTAGATTAAAATCCGTGACACAATTTTAATTGTATAACAAGAATAATATACGACATACTATTTTTAAAAGACAATTCTTTCTTTATACACTTATATAGTTATTTTTTCTTTTTGCTCTCTTTAAAATGAGTAACAGTACACACAGGTAACGTCCGTTTGTTCATAGGCTCTATAATTACAACTATTGAAGGAATTTGTTCAGAACTAACGATGATCAAGAAGTCTTACGATCTTTTATCTTATAATAAAGACGTTAC
Organism: Biomphalaria straminea; assembly: GCA_021533235.1. NCBI lineage: Eukaryota > Metazoa > Mollusca > Gastropoda > Planorbidae > Biomphalaria > Biomphalaria straminea. The sequence goes on along the minus strand of JADKLZ010020011.1, from coordinate 3,634 downwards.
TAATGTTTGAATAATTTCTCATAATTATTTCATTAAATTAATTTTGTTTGTATGGTGCCGCCTTTTTAGCTTACAGATTTTGGACATCGATCAACTCAGAAACTCGACCTCAGTTGCCTAGCCTTATAATTTTAGGTTACATTTTACTTGGTAAGTTGGTAGACCTATTGGTGGTCTCTTTGGGCGCCGCCTTTTCCCCGTACACACACACGTATTCTGGTTACAGACGCCTCACTTGCTCATGGGTAGCACTCTTCAAACTATTTTACCATCAACAATATGGGGAAAGAAAAACGTGGCGCAGGGCGCAGAAAATGGAGTCTCAGTCAAGAAGTCGCCCTCTCACAAAGTCTTCAAGCTCTCGCTGCTCTGTCTCCACCTCTTCAGTCCCCTTTTCACAACTTAAAGTCGCCCCCCTTTTTTTTTTTTTTTTTTCCCCCCCCCCCCCTACCCCTTCTTTTTGCTCCATGTCCAAGCAAGAACTGCCTCCACCATGGACACAGAGGCACCTGCCAGCGACACCCCCTTTTCTTTCTTTCCTTTTCGGAAACCAAAAAAAAAAAAACCCGGATCGCCGTCTCCCCTGTTTCTCCTCTCTCTTCTTCCCACGTCCGCGCGAAACCCTCGCCGCGTGCTGGCTCTCCCGCGTAACGTTTGTCCTCCTCCCGTAGCGGCAAGCGAGCTCGCTGCGTAACGCCTTGTCCCCGTGGCGGCGTAGAGTTGTCTGTACCTTCTCCGCAGGGCTTTAGTAAATAGGGAGTACTCTAGTGTCAGGATGGCTTCTTCGCTAACGGACTATTATTGGTGAGCTCCCGACTGAGGGACCTTAATAGCTACCTACTATTTACAGTGTACTTATGCTATTCACGACATTAATGGTGTATGTATTGTTATTTATTCAAAACTTGTTCACTTTGTGATAGATCTGGTGTTTACGAATTCCATCGAGTCTGGATACTTACGAATGTAGTTTGTTTGATTTCCGATGTTATGTTGTAGTTGTGGTTTGTTTATTCATATACAAATTCTTACCTCCAGTGCACGTGGATTTTTATTTGTGTGATTCTTTTCAGCGCGAGGACATTGCGGTCAAGGGTCATACTTTTAACAAAAGCTCAGCTCCAGATGTTTATTAAAAAAAAATTCATTCTATAAAAAAAAATACGCATAAAAAATTGATATATTGATTAGATATAGAATAGATATAGCCCTATTGAAAGAGATTATAGGATTATAGATCTATATTTAGTTGTTTTTTTATTAATTGAATTGATTTAAGTACTAGATTCACCTTCATCACGCGTTAAATGGATTTTAATCGTTTATATTTAATAATTTATTAATGGTTCTTTCAAAGCAGATGTAATGACCTTTGTAAAAATAAAAATGGGACTTATAATACAATGAAATGATTACATTAGACTGTGTACCTATTTGTCTAATATAAGTCATGTAATAAATGGGAGATGTATAGTTCTACAAAGGAGGTGCGGGGGCTGAGCGGTAAAGCGCTTGACTTCTGAACCGGGTGTCCCGGGTTCGAATTCTGATGAAGACTGGGATTTTTAATTTCGGTATCCTCGGGCGCCTCTGAGTTCACCCAGCTCAAACGGGTACCTAACATTAGTTGGGGAAAAGTAAAGGCTATTGGTCGTTATGCTGGCCACATGACACCCTTGTTAACCGTAGGCCACAGAATCAGATGACCTTTACATTATCTGCCCTATAGACCACAATGTCTGAACGGGGAACTTTACATAGTTCTACAGACACATATAATTGGGGTCCTATTTTCTTTTACAGAGGAAGTAATATATGTGACAATAAAAAATGTTCAAAGGGATGCAATTCATTGCTGTTTCAGTGTTTCCTCATAGTCACAGTAACTAATAATTATTCTTGTGTACTCTTGCAACTCTAAATACTTTCACCTTTAATGAAATCTTAAACAAAAATTATGGGATAATCTAAGTTTATAAATTAAGTTAATTTTAATTAAGAAATTTAGAGCTTCATAATTAGTTCTGAAATTGAGTTATTGGTGAAAATGCAGGCTACCCCGTACCAAAAATTCTATTTGCTTTTCATCTGTGGTATATAATTACAAGGAGATTATTTATAAGTGACATACATTTAAACCATTAACATAAAGTACAATATCAATTGCATATGTTGCTTATCATTAATGATAAGCATGATAACGTCTGTATGGGTATGTGTATGTTACCCTCAATGTTACTTGTAGTTTGTATTGCGGTAATTATGTAACCGAGTGATGGCTTCAAAGTGCATAAACTATTCTTGCGTGTTTTTGTGTGTGTTAGACTGGTTCGCTGCAGACTAGGTTTATCTATGTCCTTGTCATAACAACAAAGTCTGATAGGCAAGACATTTGTCACGTGGGCATAAACATCTGTACTCTCGGTTTCAAGCCACGCATACCTCCCGATACACCCTTGACGCACTGACTGACTCATTGGGGCTGGATATATTTCCCGAGATTTATCTGCATTTTTCTAGCACCTCTCTCTCTCTCTCTCTCTCTCTCTCTCTCTCAGGCAAAGCGCGAAGTAAGCTTTTAATTAAGGAATTGGGAGAGGCAAAAAAAAAGTCACACTTAACACATCTGTAACTTATAGTTCAAAAACATCTTTCTTTCTCTTCAGTTCTATCACCCTCTTCTCTCTTCAGTTCATTCACTCTCTTCTCTCTTCAGTTCATTCACTCTCTTCCCTCTTTTTCTCCCACTCTCTCTTCTCTTACTAAATATTTGAATTGTAATTTTAATCCTCTCTCCGTTTGTACATCTGATTTCCTTTGTATACTAAGTAAGTAACCCACTCCACTTCTTCCTCAATACAAAATTGCAAGAAAGTAAAATTAGATAAAATGTACCAGTACTCCATTTCTAACTTCTAAAATATGGCTTGTTTACTATTAATTGTTGAAAGGTGAATTTTTATTAAAGCTTTCCAAAAGTGTAGGGCCTTCCACAAAAACTCTGCCCCGGGGCTTCCAGATCCTTAAATCCGGCACTAGCGCTAACCAATATGTTGAAACCCAAACTATCACTTTCGCCTTCATCGTATTCTAAATCAGCTGCACGGGCCGTGGTTTTAAGTACCCACTTTAATAGCCTGTGTGTTTCTCTTTTTTTTTTTTAATCCAGTGCTTAATTAAAACCTTGAACATCAAGGCTCGCAGGACTTTGTTCCCTCTGGACTGTGTTCCTATCATTCTAGGCACACTGCTGGGAACAAAAGGCAAAACTTGCACGAGTTAGTTCCACTATAATTGCTCGCTCCTCAGGATAGTGTGTGTGTGTGTGTGTATCCTTATAAGAACACACCGTGGATTATAAAACTTTGTTGCAGCGGTGAAATTGTCTCAACAGTAAATCTCTTGATTGTGGATTATTGACCTGTGGTCATCACTTGATTCTGTAACTGGATAGCCACGATAGTGACCCTTCATTAGGATTATAATCTTGTGTGTTCCTGATTGGACGTGACCATACAGTGTGTTCGAATTCTTTAACAAAGGTAAGTTGCCTGTACACACTGGACATTCTATCAGCTTGTAGCAAGGCTAGTGTTAAAGCTTCCCTGTCCACTGGACATTCTATCAGTTAGTA
>JADKLZ010020010.1:0-13583 GCA_021533235.1 Biomphalaria straminea | reverse complement strand
ATAGATTATATAATACCTCTTCAAGAATTAAAAGTTTAAATCAAATAGAATTGTCAACATGATTGCACGAAATAGGTACTTTGATTATGTAATACTGACCATCTGCTGAACGACAGTGATCAACCAACTAGTGTCCAGTTTGAGTGACCACTGGCCTCTTTAAACAAATGTTCTGCTTCCTGTGATATCTGGTTCTGTTAGCTGCAACGTACGTCCGATACTTACGTCCAGTCTGCTCTGAACCAGAAATAATTGTGTGGAGTAAGTGTTAACGAAAGTGGGGCGCACCGGGTGGCTAATCGGGTAGATGGAACGAGAGGGGCGTCTAATCATTTCCTTTCTGAAACCGCCAGCTGGTCAGATGATCGACCACGCCACACTTTTTCAGAAAAACCTGAAGTTAAAATAGATTGCCATTTGTTCGTCCGATCCATCATTCTCGCTCTTTAGCCATATTGAATGGACAACCTTCTCAGCTTTGTGAGGCTTTCAAAACATCTGCACGCTATAGCAAATAGTCTTTTTTTTTATCTACTTTAGATGAGTCTTTACTTAACTACAGACTGCCTAGGTCACCTTAGGTCATTGTCTGAATTGGTCATTGTTTTAATTCACCATAAGTTTTCTTATGTAAATTTCAGATAGTCCCTTAGAAATGAAGTCTAAACCTCTGGCAGCGAACAAGGTGCGAAATTCGTACAATGGTACGGACAATGGTGCGGACAGTGGTGCGGACAGTGGTGCGGACAATGGTGCGGACAATGGTGCGGACAGTGGTGCGGACAGTGGTGCGGACAATGGTGCGGACAATGGTGCGGACAATGCAGACCACACAATATGGAGTCAGAATACTTGCAGTTTACATCTCCATTGTCTAATTAGGTCATTTCTAAACAGGTCATTGGCTTAATAGGCCAGTGTCTAATTAGGTCACTATCCATATAGGTCATTATCTAAATAGGTCATTTTCTAAATAGGTAATAATAATAATAATTTTATTTATAAAGCGCTGTTAACAAACAAAATGTTGGCTCAAGGCGCTGTAAAAACATAACAAACACACAAATGAGACATGACAAACTAATCCAAAAATTTTCAATCAGATAGGTCTTAATGTTCTTCTAAATAGGTCAATAGGTCAATGCGCCTTAATAAATGTAATATTTTCATACCGTAAGTAAAGTTTCCATTTCAGACCCTGCGATCTATAAGGCTGATGATGTAAAGGCCACCTGTTTTAGTGGACCACGGTTAAAGAGGATGTTATGTGGCCAGCACAACAAACAACCACCTTTACTTTTGCCAACTAAAGTCAGGTACTCATTTGAGCTTGGTTAACTCAGAGTAGCACAAAGAACCCGAAATAAAAAAAAGACCAGACTTTTCCAGGATTCGAACTCAGGGCTCCTGAAGCCAAGCGCTTTGCCGCATAGCTATTGCGTCTCCTCTTCACAGGATGTTTCCCCCAAATTAACTCGATCTTTTCATTCTACTTTCTAGAGATCTTACACGCTGAGGATGTTGGACCTCGTAGAAAATCTTCATCGAACCAAAACCACAGAAACCTGCCTGACCACTTCTTGTCTTCAAGAATTGAAATTAATTTCAACACCAACAGATCAAATCAAATAGAAGGGGCGCCTCCCTAGCCACATGCCCCCCCCCTATTCTCTTTTTTTTTATCAGGGCGTCTTTTGCGTGTATGTGTGGGGCTCTTCCCCTTTAGTCTAAGTTTTCACTTGCCTCATTGTTCTTTTTTTTTTTTTTTTGGCTGTTTCCTCCGCACCCCACGCTTGGCGCCCGCCCTTCAACTAACAGTCCCACTAACTGTTGTTGATACAATGGCTTTAGATAGTGTTTGCACTGAGCGCTTTGTCCTGCGTTATCTCCCGCACTGTTTCCCGCACCAGCGCTATCTTCAGACGATTGCATTCACTGAAGAGCGGGAGAAAGCTCTTAAACAGATGCCTCCCTAAGCTCGGTCACCTCAAAGGAAACTCCCTGGGTAGTGTCCGAGTTTATTAACACCCACTTCACACCCATTTCGGGTCACTCTGTTTATAAACAGACTCTGGCCTGACCTGCTTTCCATAAATTTAAACTTAATGGGCACTTTTTGAATGTTTTTAGAATACAAACAATAGCAGCGAACGTTAGCAAAGACGACAATCAATCACCTATTCCTTTAGTGAAGTAAAAAAAAAAACAAGATTTTGTAGACATTTAAAATTCTTTAATTTTTGTAACCACACAAATGCTAATTCTTCTATACCACACAAAGTTATAAGAGGCGAAAATCAGCAATTCTTAAGATCTTGCCACGCCAGACTAAAAAACTGAATGTAATATATATATATTATTATTATCGACGACCATCGTGGTTCTATGATGACCACCTTGTCATCCATGGGGGCTGAGGGCTTCAATATATATATATATATATATATATATATATATATTAATTAGCGTTTGCCTTTATTTATAAATGAATATTTTGAGTATCAGTGAAGTTTAAATGATTGTTGGGAATAGAACACATCATTAACATTAATTTACTTTATTTATTCTGAACTGTGTTATTTCTTGGTCTTATGTCACCGAAGATGTAATTTCCGAAACTCAGAATGAAGAAATTATGCATGCGCCTGACCTTCGACCCGTATGCAGCTTTCTAGCTTGCAGCTCTTCTCAAGATCCTCAGCTGGTCATGAGGGAGAGAGTGGAAGGGGGGGGGGCAAATAAATAAAAAAAAAGCTTTGCAGGAAAAGACAATAATGAGAAGTGTATTAGCTTTCAGTTGTTAAATACGGACAGTTTCTTATGACTGAATTATTGCAGGAGTCTGAACGTTACACCACGAGAACCATTGTAGCTGTTCGCAAGAGGCACACCAATATCTACCAGGCATGAAGATAAGCGTAGAAAGTTGTTTTTGTCAGGCGGTGGGTGACTTGAATGGAATGTTATCTACTGTCTTGTCAGATATGACCAACTGCTTGGCCGCTGGCGTGACACCACTTCCGTTTGATGGTATTGGTGCTCTCTGTTGACCCTACACCCGTCACAAAGTCTCCCCCCCCCTCCCCAATTTGTCTCAACCTCTCAAACCAAAAAAACGTTTTGGGGCATGATAAAAAAAAAACAACACTATCTTGTTCTCCATATGTTCGGTATAGTTGTTTGTATGACACTAAGTTTTCACCCCGGGGCTTTTTATTAAATAAATGTATGCATGACTCATGCTGACTCTTTGTGTCATTTCCATTGCACTTCCACAAGTTAGTCACAACGTTTATCTGCGTCTGTCAGTCATCATTTTTTTTAAAGAGTTGTTTTTTTTTTAATTTTGGAATTTTTTAAGGAGCAACATTTCGCCATGTTAAAAAAAAGTTTGTTGGTACAAATGTTTTACATGTTCCCGGATGTTCCTTCAAAGTTGAATTAGATTTACTTCTAAACCTCCCGCAGGACGACGGAGGATGGCAGCGGAAAGGGTATGAACCCGAAACCATCGAGACCACCCAACGACTGTCCAGCGCGCATACCGCACGACCTTTCCGAAGACGTAACTATTTTACTATTCGTCTATTGCGTCTCTGTTTTCGCCTGTTGCTGTTCTTTGCAGGAAACACTTTGCAGGTCTTGTGGAATCTTGTAAAATGGCTGGCTGCGCTCTGGACTGCCGTCTCACTGCATTAAATTTGAATTTCTTAATCTTGCGAAACATTTGGAGTATCAAGACACACTTGAGTACCACGACAGACTGCAATATTACAACACACTTAAATATGATACAATTAGGTACCATGACACGCTTTAGTATCAAGACACACTTCTGTACCACAACACACTTCACTATCTTAACACACTTAAGTACCAGAACCCACTGAAGTTTCTATCTTCTGTAGCATTTAAATGTAACATTCAGTCGAAGATCATTCTACCGTGACACGTCTGTTTCCCGCATGTCTAGGTTGCTTCCTTTATGTCTAAGTGACGCTAAACACTTTGACTCCATGAAGACCCCACAGGGTCCTAAGGAGGACATCATGGGTAGGCAACTACTACCTCCTTACCAACCGTAAAGTAAACTTAATGCCCCTGTCTCTACTTTATTCTAATGACTTTAATGTCATCATTTTTTTACCCATCATTCTAAAACTATTAAATCAAAAAGTCATTCATTTGTGAAGTTTCATTTGTAAGGATGGGCGAACTACTAATTTACGCAAGGAAATAAATTCACTGTTGCATAGAAGTTGATTTATTTTTGTAACATTCTTTAGTCAGGCATTCTGTTCTACTTCTTCTATAGATTTTGACACAGCAATGTTAAACATATATTGTGTATATAAACCTAATAAAAACAAATATAATATTCTGTTTCACATTGGTTTTTATTATTTAAGAATATGCTGATTTGATTCGAGCAGATCGACTCGAGAAAACACAAACCAACATGAACTCAAGCGAAATAGAGCGTGAAGCTAGCCATTAGTAAAATCGCCAAACTTTAATTTGTAACTTTTAGGAGGACATCCACAAAGTGAAAGGGGATAACAGAGTGCCACAACACATGTACCGGAAGCTCAAAATTGGAACCAGTGAAATCTGCCCATGTGGAGTGTCACCAGAAAATGCTCACCATGTCCTACTCTCTTTACCAAGAGGCCCGTACAAGACACTGGCCCGAAAACACCCCAATAGAAAGAAGACTTTATGGAGAGCTCCCTGATTTGGAAACCACAGCGCAGTTGATCTCATATGTTGGTCTAGAGCAGTGGTCTTCAACCTTTTTTGGTTCACCGCCCCCTTTTTGCATTTTTTTCTTTTAAAAAATCCCCCTCTAAGAAAAACACTTATAAAGAAGCGTGAGAAGGCAAATTTGAACAAAATGTCATTTATTTATTAATTTTTATGCTGTTAATAACACTTATCCTGCATAGGAAACACCAGAGGCAATCTTCTTTGGTCAGCTTAGAATAGGATGGAGCAATGGAGTTCCAACGGTACGGTCGGTACCTCCCGTAAGCGCTATAAATATCCATTCAGTCGTCATTTCGCCCTCACTGGCCTCTGCGAGAGAAAGTTGGAGAGCTCTCACAAATACTGCGGGACAAACATTTGAGACTCAAAGAAAAGCCATGTTTAAAGACAGGCAAAAAAGACGGAAAGAAAACTTAAAAAGACTGCCAGCAGACAACGACTTTGCTTGCACAAAATTCTGAATAATAATCAAGTCGCACAACTGAATTTGCGTAGTTACCGGTATGTAAAACACTTCATTCAGCCGTATTCTTTGGAATCCTCTTAATATTATCATTATACAAAAAAAAAATGATGTTAAACAATTTGAAGTGATTACACACACAAAATAATCTCATTGTCATTACTTTCTTTCAAATCCTAAGAATAATCCCCTTTCAAATTAGGGAATATTAGGGCCTACTGTTTTCAGGTTTAATTGTAAATTTATTGTTATTTAAAATTTAAATATTATTATTGCTAAAAGAAGCTAATGCCACTAAACTAAGTCGTTCATCTAACGACCTTCAAATACTAGCACTGGAGACCATTAATGCCTTCAAGCCCAGTGCTATTTTTTGCATATACTGATGGGTCGGCATTGATAGATTCTGGAAGAGCAGGCTATGGAGCCAACATCGACTTTCTTGGCTCTCACTCAGTTTAAATCTTTGGGCCATGTGGTAGTGTTTGCAGTTTTGATGCGGAGACCATGGCAGTCTGTGAAGCATTAAAGGTCATTGAGTCTCAACTTGGTGAGGGACATTTGAGGGCAACACAGATTGTTGTGGTCACTTACTCAAAATCTGTGCTACAGGCTTTGCAAAGCCCTGGACCACGGCCCACCAACATTGACACTGTCATCATGGCCTCAAACAATATAAAGCAGCGCTATGGCATTCCTGTGATAATGCAGTGGGTACCAAGTCGCATAGGTGTGACTGGGAACACTATTGCAGACACCTTGGCCCACCAGGGAGGGCAAATTCAACCAACTGAACAGGCTGTAAGTTTTCACCATGCCTTGGCTAAAATTAAAAAAAAAACTGAAATGGAAAAGTGGTTTGAGTGCTAGGACAAGTCCCAAAAAGCCCGTGGAGTCTGGGAGCGCATGAGGCGCCCTGACCGCTATTCCCCGTGTTGGAGGCTATCCAGGCCTTAGAAAGTTATTATATCACAGTGCAGGACAGGCCACTGTCCTGTCGGCTCATACTTTTAACGGCTATGGCCAAATTTAGATTCATGGTGCCCCCGCTGAGGAGAAGAAAAGGAAACCGTGCCTCATATTCTGTTTGACTGCCCCAGACTTCTTAATCTCCATCTCGACAGCTCTGGGACCCCAAAATTCTCTACCTGTATGGTGACGCCTATGCACTACGCAAGACCGAAGAGTTTCTGTACAAGGCTTTTGCAAGAGAGGAGTTAAGCCTCTCAAGCCCTCACTCAAATGGAGTTTGATGAAATGAATGAATGAATTGCTAAATTCACTACAAAATGAAATTAAGCTAATGGAAACCATTGTGACTCCTGCAGTCTGGCAATATTAGTCTGAATTTCTAAAGTTGTTTATGTTCTTAAATTAGAAGCAAGCTAACTATAAAGGACTGTATGTAGCTTGCCAGCTTTAATTTTGAAGATTTAAAAAAAAATTGTTTTGTTTCATTGCATTTTTAGTTTCTTCTTTCCTCCCTTTATGCCCAGCGCCCCCTTACCGCCCCTTATTGTGCCCAGCGCCCCCGTGCCGCCCCTTTTACTCTCAGCGCCCCCCCAAAATCTTGAAAACGCCCCCAAGGGGGCGATATCGCCCCCGTTGAAGATCACTGGTCTAGAGTCTAGTTGTCTGAACGCTCAAACATAACAATGAGAACGAGGAAGAAGAAGAAGAATGGGGATGAGTTCAAGTCCACGAAATCACGTGAGTGTAGGGAAAAGAGTTGTCCAGAAGGAACTTATTTGTACAGGACGTTGTGGTGGGCTAATCTATCTGACTTCAATTACTAATTAGTTTAATTACTATTCCAACTTAGCAACAAACACATCTGTAACATAATATAGTTGACAACGACTTTCAGTTCTATAAAATGGCACTTTATTTATCACTGGGAAATCCGTCCAGTCTTCTAAATACTATTCTACTACTCCTTAAACAGCCTACTCCTAGAATAACGCCATGTTGGTCTCCTTGTCGCTCTAAGTCTACCACGTCATTAGTCTGTCTCTCGACGTCACTACTTTTACCGTCGCTAAAAACTATGCACAATTTAACTAACAAAACCTACTCTCTAAACTAGTACACAACAACGTCATCAATGGATGCGCACTTACTGGCAGACGTGAAAAAAAAAATTGTTTAAATCTTCGCCATCAGTAACGATGACATGATAGCAGTGTGACATTTCATCTGTGACAACTTTCATACTTTTTTAAGACTCTGGCGGAAAGACGAGACTCGGTTTGGTCTTTTAGTAGTGTCCTCATACAGCCCCCCCCCTTTTCTCACCATTTCTATACCTTTGAGTCCGCCTCCCCCTAGCCTCGTTTTACTTGCTACTTCAACCGTGACGACTTCTGTAAGCGCAGACTGAACACCTCGTCTCCATTATAAACGTTTATTTAAAGAAACAAAGGCTACGTCAGGTCTAACCTCCTCCCTCCCTCCCCCCTATTCCCCGCTTCGGTTCATGCTCCAAACGGATTGACTTGATAAATTGTCATTGTGCTTTTCTTAACGCCCCTCCTCTCGTTTTGACACCACCGTGCGACACCACATTCAAAAAAAAAAAAAGGAAGAATGGGAATGAGGTGCTAAGAAAAGACGGAACTATTTAGTCACCCGGAACGCTTTTAGCCTCGGGGAAAGAAAAAAGAGTTCCGGTTTTCTCGGGACACTGGTTAATGGAGGACACAACTCTCTAATGTCTTAGTCTTGCGAATAACAGAAATAAAAATAAAATAAAGCACTAAAAAAATGTTTTTTCACTACGAAATGTTCATGTATTATCTCTGGAAAGTTTAGTAGAAAATAGGAAAAACTTTCAAATAAATTTTCGTTTATATTGTACTTTATCTTTAATAGTGATTGTAGTTCAAATCATCAATGTTAGTAGAGCAGATGTATATTAATTTGTTGTTGTTTTGGTTACAATAATAATCTCTTACTGTCAAGTTCAGGGTGTGAAAAAAAAGTTGTTTTTTTTCTTTACATATTTTATTTCCAATATTTGCACTATAATCTCTTTTTGCTTTGAATAAACGCCAAGTCACTCTCTCTCTCTCTCTCTCTCTCTCTCTCTCTCTCATTAAAAATAGCGTTTCTCTTATTGTGGAAATCTTTTTTTTTTTGATGTCTCAATGTTGTACAACCACAAATTTAATGGAAAAGTTTAGCCAACATCCCTAGGCAAGATCCACAACTCTGTAATCAACCACCGTAAAATGTGAAATAACTGATATTTTCGTATTGGATTTATTTTAACGAAACAAATATAATTAAACATACCACATCTAGAGAATACCAGACACATTACGTGGAAGAAAAGGGCAGAAAAAGAAAAAAACACATTAACCAATAAGTTTAACCATTTTGTACGCAACCTTCATGACCCCAAAAACTGAATCTTTTATGCACAAACAACCGTACCTTTATTTTTCTTTAAAATCAAGATAAAGTGTCACATGAAATAAATAGATTAACAGTGGTCACCATTCAATATTAATAGTAATCTATATTGTCCATAAGAAAATTTGTCTTACAATTTATGCATTATACCAAACAAAACATTTATAACTATAAAGAGAAACAAAATGTTCATTCACACCAAACTCACACACAATTTGCATGTCAAAAGTTTACATCAGATTGTTTCTATTTAATGATTTGATTGCCAGAGGACTAAAAGAGTTTTTGTGTCTGTTTGTCTTTGCTATCGATGTCTTGTATCTCTTTTGTGATGGTAAAATCACAAAATCCTGACCCAAAGTAGTTGACCGCTGCAGCTAACAAATCGACATACATCGACAGTGCTAGAGCTGACGGTTCTAATAAATTTATAAATACTTGCTTGTGTTAGTTTTATGAACAAACTACACTACTAGATCGACAGACATAGACAGTACCATGTGCCCAATGAGCTGACCGTTGGACGCCACTCAACAGATATGGTTCTAATATTCTTCCTTGTATTTAATTGTACATCCTTAAATCCAACAGGTGACCAGATGTGGCGCAGGAGTTCGCGAATGCTAGAAGCTTAAAACGTGTAGTTTAAGAAAATGTTGCTCTCTAGTTCAATTTCAAATCTTCGAAAACTAAATCCTGTTTTAGAAACAGTCACAAGTCTCAACGTTGACATCAGCTGTCATGCAAGTGACATCGTGTGATTTCACGTGATGTCAAGTGGCATGACATTAGATACAGCTAATTTAAATACGGTAGTTTCCCGATACCCGCCACTCCCCGGATGTACTGAAAAGACAGAAATAACCGAACGACTGACTTAAAAGGAAATTCCTGAACTGCAAAGTGTTATATTAAAATCCGTGACACAATTTTAATTGTATAACAAGAATAATATACGACATACTATTTTTAAAAGACAATTCTTTCTTTATACACTTATATAGTTATTTTTTCTTTTTGCTCTCTTTAAAATGAGTAACAGTACACACAGGTAACGTCCGTTGATTTGTTTATAGGCTCTATAATTACAACTATTGAAGGAATTTGTTCAGAACTAACGATGATCAAGAAGTCTTACGATCTTTTATCTTATCTAATATAATAAAGACGTTACTAATGTTTGAATAATTTCTCATAATTATTTAATTAAATTAATTTTGTTTGTATGGTGCCGCCTTTTTTGGCTTACAGATTTTGGACATCGATCAACTCAGAAACTCGACCTCAGTTGCCTATAATTATAATTTTAGGTTATATTTTACTTGGTAAGTTGGTAGACCTATGGGTGGTCTCTTTGGGCGCCGCCTTTATCCTGTATGGTGCCGCCTTTTTAGCTTACAGATTTTGGACATCGATCAACTCAGAAACTAGACAAAAGTTGCGTAGCCCTAGAATTTTAGGTTACATTTTACTTGGTAAGTTGATAGACCTATTGGTGGTCTCTTTGGGCGCCGCCTTTTCCCCGTACACACACACGTATTCTGGTTACAGACGCCCCTCTTGCTCATGGGTAGCACTCTTCAAACTATTTTACCATCAACAATATGGGGTAAAGAAAAACGTGGCGCAGGGCGCAGAAATTGGGGTCTCAGTCAAGAAGTCGCCCTCTCACAAAGTCTTCAAGCTCTCGCTGCTCTGTCTCCACCTCTTCAGTCCCCTTTTCACAACTTAAAGTCGCCCCCCTTTTTTTTTTTTTTTTTTCCCCCCCCCCCCCTACCCCTTCTTTTTGCTCCATGTCCAAGCAAGAACTGCCTCCACCATGGACACAGAGGCACCTGCCAGCGACACCCCCTTTTCTTTCTTTCCTTTTCGGAAACCAAAAAAAAAAAAAAATCCCGGATCGCCGTCCTCCTGTTCCTCCTCTCTCTTCTTCCCACGTCCGCGCGAAACCCTCGCCGCGTGCTGGCTCTCCCGCGTAACGTTTGTCCTCCTCCCGTAGCGGCAAGCGAGCTCGCTGCGTAACGCCTTGTCCCCGTGGCGGCGTAGAGTTGTCTGTACCTTCTCCGCAGGGCTTTAGTAAATAGGGAGTACACTAGTGTCAGGATGGCTTCTTCGCTAACGGACTATCATTGGTGAGCTCCCGACTGAGGGACCTTAATAGCTACCTACTACTAACAGTGTACTTATGCTATTCACGTCATTAATAGCTTATATGTTGTTATTTATTCAAAACTTGTTCACTTTGTGATAGATCTGGTGTTTACGAATTCCATCGAGTCTGGATACTTAAGAATGTAGTTTGTTTGATTTCCGATGTTGTGTTGTGGTTTGTTTATTCATATACAAATTCTTACCTCCAGTGCACGTGGATTTTTTATTTGTGTTATTCTTTTCAGCGCGAGGACATTGCGGTCAAAGGTCATACTTTTAACAAAAGCTCAGCTTCAGATGTTTATTAAAAAAAAATTCATGTAAAAAAATACGCATATTGATATATTGATTTGATATAGAATAGATATAGCCCTATTGAAAGAGATTATAGGATTATAGATCTATATTTAGTTGTTTTTTTATTGAATTGAATTGATTTAAATACTAGATTTTGTATTCACCTTCATGACGCGTTAAATGGATTTTAATCGTTTATATTTAATAATTTATTGATGGTTCTTTCAAAGCAGATGTAATGACCTTTGTAAAAATAAAGATGGGACTAGAATACAATGAAATTATTACATTAGACTGTGTACCTATTTGTCTAATATAAGTCATGTAATAAATGGGAGATGTATAGTTCTACAAAGGAGGTGTGGTGGCTGAGCGGTAAAGCGCTTGACTTCTGAACCGGGTGTCCCGGGTTCGAATTCTGATGAAGACTGGGATTTTTAATTTCGGTATCCTCGGGCGCCTCTGAGTTCACCCAGCTCAAACGGGTACCTAACATTAGTTGGGGAAAAGTAAAGGCTATTGGTCGTTATGCTGGCCACATGACATCCTTGTTAACCGTAGGCCACAGAATCAGATGACCTTTACATCATCTGCCCTATAGAACACAATGTCTGAAAGGGGAATTTTACATAGTTCTACAGACACATATAATTGGGGCCCTATTTTCTTTTAAAGAGGAAGTAATATATGTGGCAATAAAAAATGTTCAAAGGGATGCAATTCATTGCTGTTTCAGTGTTTCCTCATAGTCACAGTAACTAATAAGTATTCTTGTGTACTCTTGCAACTCTAAATACTTTCACCTTTAATGAAATCTTAAACAATAATTATGGGATAATCTGAGTTTATAAATTAAGTTAATTTTAATTAAGAAATTTAGAGCTTCATAATTAGTTCTGAAATTGAGTTATTGGTGAAAATGCAAGCTACCCCGTACCAAAAATTCTATTTGCTTTTCATCTGTGGTATATAATTACAAGGAGATTATTTATAAGTGACATACATTGTAACCATTAACATAAAGTACAATATCAATTGCATATGTTGCTTATCATTAATGATAAGCATGATAACGTCTGTATTAATATCTATTAGTTACCCTCAATGTTACTTGTAGTTTGTATTGCAGTAATTATGTAACCGAGTGATGGCTTCAAAGTGCATAAACTATTCTTGCGTGTTTTTGTGTGTGTTAGACTGGTTCGCTGCAGACTACGTTTATCTATGTCCTTGTCATAACAACAAAGTCTGATAGGCAAGACATTTGTCACGTGGGCATAAACATCTGTACTCTCGGTTTCAAGCCACGCATACCTCCCGATACACCCTTGACGCACTGACTGACTCATTGGGGCTGGGTATATTTCCCGAGATTTATCTGCATTTTTCTAGCACCTCTCTCTCTCTCTCTCTCTCTCTCTCTCTCTCTCTCTCTCTCTCTCTCTCAGGCAAAGCGTGAAGTAAGCCTTTAATTAAGGAATGGGGAGAGGCAAAAAAAAAGTTACACTTAACACATCTGTAACTTATAGTTCAAAAACATCTTTCTTTCTCTTCAGTTCTATCACCCTCTTCTCTCTTCAGTTCATTCACTCTCTTCTCTCTTTTTCTCCCACTCTCTCTTCTCTTACTAAATATTTGAATTGTAATTTTAATCCTCTCTCCATTTCCATTTGTACGTCTGATTTCCTTTGTATACTAAGTAACCCACTCTTCTTCTTTCTTAAAACAAAATTGCAAGAAAGTAAAATTAGATAAAATGTACCAGTACTCCATTTCTAACTTCTAAAATATGGCTTGTTTAGTATTAATTGTTGAAAGGTGAATTTTTATTAAAGCTTTCCAAAAGTGTATGGCCTTCCACAAAAACTCTGTCACGGGGCTTCCAGATCCTTAAATCCGGCACTAGCGCTAACCAATATGTTGAAACCCAAACTATCACATTCGCCTTCATCGTATTCTAAATCAGCTCCACGGGCCGTGGTTTTAGTGCCTACTTTAATAGTCTGTGTGTTTCTCTTTTTTTTATCCAGTGCTTAATTAAAACCTTGAACATCAAGGCTCGCAGGACTGTGTTCCCTCTGGACTGTGTTCATTCTAGGCACACTGCTGTGAACAAAAGGGAAAACTTGCACGAGTTAGTTCCACTATAATTGCTCGCTCCTCGGGATAGTGTGTGTGTGTATCCTTATAAGAACACACCGTGGATTATAAAACTTTGTTGCAGTGGTGAAATTGTGTCAACAGTATATCTCTTGTTTGTGGATTATTGACCTGTGGTCATCACTTGATTCTGTAACTGGATAGCCACGAAAGTGACCCTTCATTAGGATTATAATCTTGTGTGTTCCTGATCGGACGTGACCATACAGTGTGTTCGAATTCTTTAACAAAGGTAAGTTGCCTGTACACACTAGACATTCTATCAGCTAGTAGTAAGGCTAGTGTTAAAGCTTCCCTGTCCACTGGACATTCTATCAGTTAGTAGCAAGGC
>JADKLZ010020002.1:0-13830 GCA_021533235.1 Biomphalaria straminea | reverse complement strand
GCTTATACTACTCTCGTTGGCTTATACTACTCTCGTTGGCTTATACTGGTCTGACAAGGCGTGGTAGCACGACCATGTCTAGACTTAGGATGGGACGCACCTACATCACACACTCTTTTGTACTGAAGAGAGAGGAGCCCCCACTTTGTGAATGTTGTGACTCTCGCCTCACAGTGGAACATATCCTCATTGACTGCCCCAGATACCAGGATGTCAGGGAGAAGTTTTTTATAGCCACTGACCGACAAATACTGTTCAATAGTACCAACCCTGGGAAGATACTGGGCTTTATCCGGGAGGTGGGGCTGTCTGCGAGGATCTGATTTGTGAGTCTGTAGTTTTGTACCATTTACACTAGATTTTTATCAAATATTTAAAATTTTTACCTGTACTTTTTTAACTGTAAATAGACCTTGATTTTAATGAGCTAATTATATGGACTTTGGCCCTGCATTTATAGAGGGAGAGTGGTCCTTAAGGGACTGCGGGCACGACATGGCCTATACTGTGCCGATGTGCCTAAAACTAAAACTAAACTTGGCTTATACTATTCTCTTTGGCATATACCTCTCTCGTTTTGTCTTTTTGTATTTATGAAAATAGAGAAAAATTTGTGTAAAGTATCGCCTTTATATCAAGTATCGATTAGATTAAATTCACTTAAACGGAATCGAACACAATTTCTTTCTCCGTCTCTTTCTTTCTTTTTTTTTTTTTTTTGACTTTCTTTCTGTCACACTTTCACACTCACACACACATTTCCAACCCAGCCACTAAACCCTAGCAACCGGAAGCACTTGCCTTGGGTATGCATTTGGTTAGTGTGTCGATTCTTCTTGATCTGGCGATAAGTTTTTGAAAAAAACAACACAGATGTCATAACATGCTCGCTACAAGATTATGCTGAGCACCAGTAACCCGTTCAAATAACAGTTTACCTGTAAACCCATAGGCCACCTGACACATGCTCGATAATTTCTACAGAAACCTAGAGGTCACTATACAAACACAAACTAGGTTTTATTTACTTTAAATCTAAAGGTTACTTAATAGCCCTGGTTTGAATGCCATATTATTTACAGATTTCCTGTTCAAAGTTTTTTCTCTCATGAAGGAAAATAGTTTTGTTTTTTGTCTGTTCGCCCGTCCGTCTGTTTCCATCTCGTGTTCTGTTTCATTCATTCGCTACTCTCGACCACTATAGTATTATTACATTGATTAAATTTTTTTTTATATTCAACAAGAGGGAGCAATCTTTTACAAATCAGATCGATTGAGCTCCTTGAATAGAAAATGACTTAATTAGAAAAGAGAAAATAAAAAAGTCCCAGGTATTCTATGTTTTACCTCCCAGCATCCACCCTGCCCTTTCCATCTTCAAAGTATTTCCGGCTCCAGTCGTTTTCTCTCTCTCCCCCCCCCCCCCAAATCGTCAATTTTTTTTCTGACGCCCTCACTTCAATATAAACATCCTTCGCCGTTCATTCATAGGTTTAGCATGTGCTGAATGTAGTACAGATGTAACTCCCTCTCCGCCACTCTTATTGAGGCGCCTCATCCGCCACGTATTCTTACATTGCTGTCTAAATTTAGAAACTAGATGTATACTTGAGAAATAAAATATAACAAGCCGAGTAACAGAATGCCTAGAGGCGACACATTCTCATCGTAAGAACTTCATTGCTTTGGACGTGCGCCAAATTTATTAAAATCTTGAAATAAAATAACTTTTGAAAAGATAATTTTTGGAAAATCTCTATTCAGA
Source organism: Biomphalaria straminea (assembly GCA_021533235.1). Taxonomy (NCBI): domain Eukaryota; kingdom Metazoa; phylum Mollusca; class Gastropoda; family Planorbidae; genus Biomphalaria; species Biomphalaria straminea. The sequence continues at coordinate 12,065 of JADKLZ010020002.1, read as the reverse complement.
TTTTCAAAAGATGTATATATTCAGCAGGAAACGTACAACTTTTATCAACCTCCTTAAGCTTTGTCGTTATTATAAGCTAAATTTTGCACATTGTGGTATGCCTGGCTAGCGAATTTAATAGAACGACGTGCTGATAACACGAATGTCTTGTGTTCCATTCTTGTAATGCCATTTTTTTTTAAAATAATAATAACATATTAATGCTTAGTTTACTGTGTAATTTGAACATAAAATAGATATTGATACTTAAAAACAAAAAAATGGTATAGTTCTACGATAATTGCTTCCCTTCTGTAGAATCCCACATTAGTTCGCTTAGATTCCTAGGCTAAAATTCCAAAGCTACAAAATTCACACAGATGAGACAGACAGACAGACAGACAGACACACAAACACACAACACAAATCACTTGGCTTGAATTTGCATAGAGGAGATACAGGAGTTAATATGTTAAGGTATGGAATAAGATGACGGGGGGTGAAAAAAAACATTATCTTAAACGGCCTTTTGGGACTAAACTCTCGTTCCTATGCCTGACATTTTCGCTTCTCTTTCGCAAATTTCTCGCGTGTACCCTTTGACCTTTTTTGAGAGCTTTTACGGCTTCGAGAGTAGAATTTTTTGTTTCTTCTTTTCGCTTGAACTCTGCGATTGGCGCCCTTTCCCCATCTCTTTGGATTCTTTTGTATGGTATTTCTTCACTTCCGCTTGGCTTCCCTTCGCCTTCATTTTATCCCCGCTGCCACCCTCTCTATCACTCCGCATCCAGGAGCCGGGGCGCTCGTTCATTCTCGTTAGTTACGTCTTATCAGTACGACCCTCCCTCTTAACAGATTTGACAAACTTTGTTTCACAACTTTTTGAGATGTTACCCCCCTTTAAAGTTTACATTACTCCCCTCACAGATTTAATATGGGGGAAAGGGGAGCCTGTTGTTGATGGGGGGGGGGGGGGCGGGCTTAGGTAGGTCACTATTGGGGGCTGGGGAGGCAGTAATTTTATTGTCTTGACTTTTTCCAGCATCGATCGCACGTGCGTTTCACCACACTTACTTTTGTTTTCGGGCGCCATAAACGTTGCTCAAATGTCAGTCCTCCCCCCACCCCCACCCCACCCCCTTTTTTCTTGCATGCAAAGTCGTTGCAAAACGTCTGACTCGGGGCGATAGTATTTTAAATTAAGGGAAAAAAAATGCCTCCCAAAATGAACACCGAGGCAAACCCTGACTGAACACAGCATGGCTAGTCTGAAGTTCTTGCGAAAACCGGAAATACAATCAAATTTTCTGGAGGGTCGTGAACGCTATTGGTTAATGTATTATTGATAGATTTTCCCGTCTATTGTGAAATGTTCGCCTTTGGTTGCAGCGCTGTTGTATTGTTTTTGCTTGGTATAAGCAGTAGATGTAAAATTCTAAAATGTGTTGTCGCATTCAACATTGAGTGTAAGATGTTCACAAAGTTACTAACCGTAAAAGAAATTAGGCCGAAGATAATATTAACTTCGATGAATGCAATTTTAAATACTATTACAGAGGCTACAATTGCTGAACAGTAACCTCAGAACGAAAACAAAGTCTTTTATGATTACAATCTATCAATCTACCCACTAAGAACTGTTACCAAATAGATTGGAATACCGTATAAAAAAAAGGGTTATTATAAGAAGCCATATAGTTGTGGTACACTCATAGACGCTCACACGCTTAGAGAAATTTAATACATTTTATTTACGTGTGTTTCTTGACATCCATCACACTATTGATTATTATTTGCAAGTTGATATAATTTGTGAGCAATGATATGTATTGGTTTTATGTCTAGATGAGGTTAACTGATGTTGATTTGTGGCTGCGGTGTTGGATGTTGACTTCTTACTCTTGTTCTTCTTTCCCACAGCGCTACTCTTCTCTAAGGACAATCTCTTTCTCTCTCCCCTTCCCTGTCTCCCTCCTTCTTTCTCTCTCTCACACACGCACGCGCGCACTGACTTTCACTTTTGTATTTCGACACCCCGAGCTCATGAAGTTTTCAAACCAGTGAGCTGATGGGAGTTATTACAAACTTGGATGGTCTCCCCCTGTCATACATACTGACAGGCGCACCCACCTCCTCTATCCGCGGTCATCTCTCCATCGCTTTTGCCTTGATAATAAAATTATATTAATAAATATTAATGAGTTGGCCAAAAGTGTGAATAAAATAATCTCTTCTCGTGTTTTCCCTCTTGAATCATATGAATAATTAAATATGAATAATTAAAATATTTATATCAATTTGGTTTCCCTGAAAAACCCACATTTCTGCCATCGAATTGGGTGCATATTTAATTATTAAACTTACGCAAGCTCTCAACACTTATTCTATTGTGTTTGTAATAAATACAATAATCTTATAGGCCAAATTATTTTTAAAAGTATTGAATATTATCATATAGCTTTAGAGGCCTTCCTAGCAGTAAATTTTTAAATAGTTGATTGAAAGATTACAAAAGAAGAAAATGTTGCCAAAATTACTTCGTTCAAAATAGAACTGCTTTATAATTTCATTAATCCTATCTATGTGTGTACAGAAATAAAAAAAAAACGGTGGAAAAAAAAATCCTGCTTTCTGAAAATGTTAGAAGCGCTGATCTTGATTAAAGCTATTCACAGACTAGACTTCAACGGGGGCCACGTCTTCCTGCGTAATATTCTGGAAGTGACTGGTTGAAAGGAACCAATCAAGTTGCGGTATTATTCCGCCTGTCAGCCGTTGACCGGTGTCGTCTGCTGAAATGACGTTATGTATTCTGGATCATAAGATAATTTCCACCCTGTACAACTCAACGTTCGATATGCATACGTTCTCTGTCGTACTCTTCTTCTGTCTCTTCTCTCTTCTCTCTCTTTCTTTCTTTTGCTCTTTTATTTTTCAGCTCTTTCTTTCCTTATTTCTTTCTGTCACCTTGGTGATACGTTTCGTTCTGTAGATTCTCGTGCTGAGCGCGCGCAGCGGATGATTACCACGACACTTTGGTGGTCAGGCCCAACATGGCTCCGTGTTTTGTTTTTCGTACAAATTGTGGCTTGGCGTAGTCTTTCTGGGTTTTTGGGGGTTTTGTGGGTTTTTTTACCTTCTTTAAGTAACTTCCAGCCACTTGTAACTTCGTGTCTAAAACACTTGTGTAAGGATAATCATATGTCAATCACTATGTCGGTCACTATGTCAATCACTATGTCGGTCACTATTGATAAACAGGGACAACACTTGTACATTTTTAATAAATGGAAGGCGAATTTCTGGAAATGGCAACCATTAGCTTTGTATAAATATACATACCTTAAATTCGGAGATGAGTTCTTCGCCCCCTCTCCCGTAAATACTCTCGATTCTTACTTGTTGATGTTAATTCAAAAAACTATTTTTTCTCATTTTGCTCGAAACTTTCGTTTCCTTGACAACACAGTTAAGAGCGCTCGAATTCACCTCGTGTCGGATTCAACAAATTTCCCAAAGTTCCTGGAATATTTTCTTCAACTGAGCTGAGTGTCGTGTAATAGTGTCTCTATTATTTTTTCTCCAATGTCTTCACATTCTCAACTGCCAATGTGACATTCTGAACAGAGGGACATCAATTTGTGACTAATGTTTGGTGTCTTGAATTAATTAGCGGCCCCGAGGCCTGATCAACGCTAGCCAGTAGCCCTCTCATGCCTCGATGTTTGTCATTGTTGTCCAAGCTTTGTTTCTATTTCTTAAATAACCACGTTGGCGAGAGGAGGGGATGGGATGGCTGGTTGGTTGTGATGACGGGGGGTGGGATTTGGAGGTCGAGTAAGAAAAAAAAAAGAGTCGTTTTGACGAGCCACTATTTCCTCGTCAATTCTGCGAATTCCTAGCGCCATAAATTCATCAAGATGAATGTTAATTAAGTCCTAGCTAATCATTAATTTTCATTAGTGGTGAGAAAGGAAAAAAAAAAGACAATGTCAGAGGTTCAGGAATCATGGGAAGCTCTATTCTATGTATCACTGTCGTGACATGGAGAGGGGTGGTCCACACGTTGTTCATAACTCAGCATTACCAGCTCTTCTGCACAATATATTGGTTTCAGTCTTAGGGAAGACTTTTTTTTACACGCGATGTCAAGAAACGCTAGTCCTGGTGTTCTCAACCTGTGGGTCGAAACCCTCTTTGGGGTCGATTTACCATTTACCATGGGTCGTTTAAGACCATCGAACATATGGATTGTTATTGTCTTTTTTTCTATTGCTGTATGTGTGTGTGTGTGGGGGGGGTGTCGTGGCGGAGTTGGTGACTGTAAAAAGGGGTCGCCGAGCATAAAAGGTTGAGAACCGCTGCGCTAGACTAACTTTGTCAGTGATACGGTATAAATGTCACGTGAAAAGTACTTTGTTTGCAAAATCTATGCCAATCGTATTGAACAGAGGCGTAGCTGGGATTGAGGGAGGGAGGGAATTTGAAAATCCCCCCCCAGGACCCAACTTAAGGTGGCCCCCCAAAATGTGTGTTTTTTTATTAACATTCATTATGAAATATTATTCAATATGCAAGGGCCCCCAACGAGGTCAAACAACCCGTTGCCCCTAAATGATGGCGAAATTCCTAGCTACGCTACTCTTTTATTTGATTGTTTTCCTTAATCTAGATCTTTTTGGGTTCGTTTTATTTTTTAAGTTGATAAATGTGTATATCGTACTTCACTTTGAACCTTGAGGTAAATTCAAAATTAGTACGTAGAAATACCAAAACAAAGATGTTCCGTCGTCACTTCCGGCTTGTGCTTCTTTTCAAGACATGCGCAGTAGATGAAGTCTCCTAAAGAGCATTTACCTCAAAAGAAATAGACAGAATCGCTTGATTCTAAATCTTTTTTGTTTTTAAGGTGCTCGAGTCTTATTGCTGTCTGCGTTGTCTTGATTTTTAATTACTGTTTAATTGATTTAATGAAATAGCAAAGTAAAACAACTCTAACAGTTTCAGGATTAATGCAAAACTCGAGGATCAACTAGAGGGTTTTTTTATAATTAAAATTTTTGCTTTCCATGAAAATGTACAATTCTTTCCGTCTCTTTCTCTTTCGTGGTTTTCATGATAAAAAAAAGGTATATTGATTAATCCATTTTATGAATGACTGTTCCATTTTGTTCGATTATTCTATTGGTTTGACGAAATAAAAGGGGAAGTCAAGTGCCCTTTGATGTCGGAATTTCGATTTTTTAAACTTGAGTTTGGATAATTTTGTGTTGTCCTCTCCCCTCCTCTGCCCCTCCACAATAATTGCAGTCTGCTAGTGTCGCTAGCCCGCAGTTCACGGTCATTGATTGGCTTAGCCTCCCGTAAGTGCAGGGACCAAGAGTCTATCTCAGGTATGAGTGAATTTACGCGAGGATGAACGAATTGTGTTGGTGTGAGTGTGTGTGTCCTGTTGTGTGAGTGGTTTGACACGTGTTGGACGACGCTGGGTACCTCTGAGTGTGCTGTCGTTACTGTAACCATTTAAATTACCGCCTGCATGCGTTTGAGTTTAATGCTGCCGGGGGAGAGTTAATGCGCTGGCGCAGTACGTTGGATCAAAGATGGCTTGAGTCAGTTGTTGGAGATAAATTTTTGTTAAAATAACGTGTTTATACTAGATCTGATATAATGCTTATATCAACTCACTCTGTCTGGTTAAAAGTTGAAACATGTTTTTTTTTTCCTTCAGCCATTTCCCTTCCTCGGATCAAGTTAAAACTTTGCGCAATTATTTATTAAATCTGACAAGGCACACTGTACTTTTTTTTTTGTCCTGAGCGTCTTAATATGTTATTGATTTCAGAGTATTTTTAACATCATTGACCCATCACTGACCTAGTTCTATCATCATCTCTTCTCCTTCATACGTTTCCTGGTGAACTGAAGAATGCTCTAATCAAAATTGACTGTTCCCTATGTATAATTTGTCGGCGCCCTTCGTTCACACCTCCCTTCCACGTTGATCTCTCCTCCCTCCCTCCCTCTCTCTCTCTCTCTCTCTCTCTCTCTCTCTCTCTCTCTCATGGACCAAAGTGTCTCTCGTAGAGCTGCCATTCTCGGGTTAGTCAACTCGAAAGAATCGGCGAGGTTTTAACGAGGGCTTATTGAGGAGTCCCACATTTCATGACCATGTAGAGGCGTTCTTCCCTTTTTCTTTACAGGCTCCTCCTCCTTTCTTTTCTCTTTCTTTTTATCCACTACTCTTTCTTTATTTTCTTACATTTTCTTTCCAATACATTTTCCGTGTGTCGCCATTTCTTTCAATTTATTTCTAATTCGTCTGCTATCCATCACGTGACTTGTATGACATATTAATGAGAGACTTTATTTGGTTTGTGTTTCTTTCTGTAATGTCAAGACAGATGTGCACCCGAGCGTCTTCCCTTTGGATTGTTCAACAAAATAAACATTTGAGAATCCCTGACTGCCCATATCAACCTTACTTGCCCCCATCTCTTCTCAGGACCAGTAACTTTAACTTGAAAGTGTGTAGAGTTAACGTACTTGATTCTCTTGTACACACGTATAAAAACTAATACACGAATTAAAGAAAAACACGCACGCAGGCACCCACACTCTCACATGTAAGATCTCTCTGCGATTTACAACGCTTTGATAAACAAAGCCCTTACTAGGACATTTTTAAAGCCCTTCTAATGGACTTGTCGCCAGTCTATCACCATCGACTGTCTACGCCAAGCGGTGGTAGCCTTGCTGGGTATATTACACTAAATCTTGATTTTTTTTAAAAAAAGATGTTTAATAAGAAGAAATATTAATATCTTAATGGTTTTTTTTAAAGTTTCTACTTTTAACGTCTGCTAAATATGAGATAAAATTTAGCACGGCATTGCTTAGTATATTTTCCATAAGACGTTGTTTGGGAGGGAGAGGGAGTCCTGCTTTTCTATTAACTTTAAAGATACCTAGATTCTAGGTGTTTCAGAATTACTGATTGAGCGTTAAGACAGGCGACACGATGCCTCTTCTAATTTCATGTCTTGGTTTGTTCTTATGTGCTTGGCTTTTAAAAACGTCTGGTTGGACCTTTCTTGACAAGGAACATGCGAGAGAGAAGGGGGGGGAGGTCAAAAAGTCTACCAGGAGGATTCAAAAGTTAATATCTCCTAGTACTTCAAACCTTGCTACTATTTATGCTTAACATTGTGTTGGACAGCGACGTTCCTAAAGACAAAGATCTTCATTTAACAAGATTTTTGTTTCTTGATATATGGTGGCCTGGTGGTATGCTTGGCTACACTAAAAAAGAATAATAAAGCAACTATTGGTTTTAGTGTCTGTAGCTACCAACACTGCAGCATTTATAAAAAAATTACTTTGCAGTTTATAAATTAATAATTGCTTCTACTTTGTTTAATCCCTTTGTCTCATGTAAGCTTTTAACCCCTTTGGTTATCCTAAGCTTTAATTAAGCTTAAACCGCTTTGGTTCTCCTTTGCTACAAATTATAAAACATGTAAAGTTTTGTTGTTGTTATTGTTTTTTTTTTAAATCTAACGCGCGTTCTTTGTTCAGGGCTTCTCAATTGTTCGTTAGACAGCGCTCCTCATAAAAGTCACCATATTTCACTTCTGAATTCGTAGTTACGATAACATTTGACCCCGTGCGCCCTGATCTCTTCCAAAACGAGTCCCATCATTACTTTTGGACCGCGTGCCCTTCTTCCACTTCTCTTTTTTTTTTTTTTTTTTAATTTCGTTTTCTTAAAATATCGCCTTTCCAGAAAAAAACAGGGTTGGGAGGGGGGGGGGGAAGGAACTCCCTGACATCAATTTGTATTTTACAGCCCCCTTGTGGCCAGAGTGTGACAATGGACATCCACAATGGACAGGGCGTAAAGGGAAGGGAGCTTTGGGGACTAGGAATGAGCGCGTGTTCACGCACTCACACAATATGGAACGCTGAATATTGATAGGAGAACTGGGTAGAGGCAAAAATTGGGGGAACATATTTGAAAAAAAAAAAGAGAGAGAGAAACTCATGTCTAAGTTGTTGTGTTTTTTTTTGAGTATTTCAAATGGACTTTTATTTGTTGTGCAGATAGCCTATTTTAAACCTAACTTAAACCCACACTGATATAAACAGTTGAACTTTAACCTTTGAATATATTTTCTGAAATCTATTTTTTTTGTTTCATAAGGCAAACTCATTTAGCTCAGTTGGTCATCAGTGTCGCTTTGGTCTTGATTTCTAGCGGATAATCTTTGTTCCTGATGTATTAATCTTTGTTTCTGATGTATTAATCTTTGTTTCTGATGTATTGATGTTGTTCCTGATGTATTAATCTTTGTTTCTCTTGGACCGTATGACAATTGTTAGACTCTTACATCATTTATTCGTTAAAATCACAAATTAACCCTCTTTTAGCTACTGCAAGTCGTGTCACGCTTTGATAGAATAGGAGACATTAGGAGTGAGTCAGTTCAAGGGTTAAACTTGATGTGTTCAAATAGTCGTCCATCAGATCAGTGGGAGGGATGCTTGATTGATGGAAACATGTAAGTGTTCGTCATATCTTTTTAAATATAGCGGGGGTTTTTTCCCCCCCCCCCCCCCCCCCCCCCGTTTTTCCCCCCCCCCCCCCCCACTGCCCAGTGTTTCAACCTGATCAAACGCTGGCGGTGGAATGCGCCCCTGGGGGCGAGTTATTTTATGTCTCGTCCGTGTCCTCGACTAATACCACTTCATCACTTGGGCATAGGAAAGCCTCTCCCCCCCCCCCTTTTTTTTTTACCCCATCGCGGGCACACACACACACACACACACACACACAGTGACACAGACGATGCAAGGTAAGTTGTTCGACTTGAGTTGTCATGTGTCAAAAATAGATGTGACAGTAAGTCATAGCATGCTTGAGAACGCGCGTTGTTTTCCTCAACTGGTGTCGGGTCAGCAAGTTAGCACAGCTCATCGTGCATACGCTCCTGCCAAACTGAGGATGAAATGCAAAGCCGTGATGTTAATGATACTAACCTTTCGCTTAGTTTCAAAATTTGTCCTTCTTCGAACTCTAACAACAAACAGCGCAAACACAACAGTTGGACCGAAGACTTAGACTAGATTAAAGGGTGATTATAAAAGCGTATTGAAGCATAACACTCTCAATTTAATCAGTTTGTATATTATTGTTTCATTTAACAAAAAAAAAGCTTGAGACATTTGAGAACGTTCACCTGAAACAGAGTGTAATCTTACAAATATAAATAGTGAATTTTTTAATTATTTTTTTGGTGTACATATTGAAGATGTTCACATTAATGGCACATTTGAACGCAGTTATCTGCTCTTTATTTACACTTTGAGGTCACAATTATTTTAATAAGGTAAAAAAAAAAAAGCTGCACATAGATTAATGTTTGGTTTTGAAATGTCTAGTTTATCAATGCTTCCGTATTTTGTGCACCGGAAACACACCCAAAAAAAAAGTTTACTGTTTTGGGATTCATCTCCATTTTTATGAGAATGTCTGATGTTTTAGACACAATGTTTAACCATTCGTGAATCTTCTAACCTTTCCAGAAACTCTTCAAAGTCTTATTCCTGAACTGTTCTCGGGAATGTATTATTATTTCAATACTAGAAAGTCAACAACCCATCAATAATACAAGCGCCTTTATAACGTTTCTTAAAGTGGTATAGACGGGGGAGGGGGTTAAAGTCAATTTTCAATTTAACTTGCCTGACTGACTGACTGTAGATTGATTTGTGCGTACGATTGTTACACACTACAGAAATGTGACTTTCCATTACGGTGGAACTCTGGGAGGCGAGGGCTTGACTCTCTCGTCGTGCTACTGGTGCCCTCCTCGTGAGTACATGGCCAGTGATGCTCAGATCACACACACACACATGTACTCACACACACGCTCACACGATTCATGGCGCGTGAGTAGATAGTCAAACGCTAGCAGTTTTTTGTTTTGTTTTTGTTTTTTTTAACATTTTTACTTTTTCATTTTTTTTCTATCTTTTGGATCTTTTTGTCGAACTTGTTTTGGATGTCTATCCAGTGGATGAAATGTTTATTCACATGGGGTTTGTAATATACAATTACTTTACAGTCCTTGATTTGATCCTCTTCAAACTAAGACATATTTTTTCCCCCCCTATTTTATGAAGAAATCTACTGTTCTCTTTCGCCTCAAATTCGAACACTTAGAAGAAGAAAAAAAAAAACGAAATTATATTTTTTTTTTACCATCATGGCTTCTCGAATTTAAAATTTTCAATTAAGCTATTTCTCGCTTGACCCCTAAATTAGCGTTTTTAATCAGACTGGACATTTTTTTTAAATCAAAAAATAAAACGTGACATTGACATATTAATTTAATTTTAACATTTGTTGTTCTTTTTTTAAACTATCCATTTCTTGAACGGAACTAATGTTTGTTTTTTTGTTGTTTTTTTTTTATTTTTTATCAGTGTTATAACAATACAACATAATCCAGTCCATTTTTTTTCTCGCATTGAATTATTCCTGGATATAGATCTAGTGCTAGGTATTTGAAAAGAGAATATTTTCCTTATGCTTAATTAGTTTATTGAGTCTTTTACAACTTAAGATCATTTTTAATTTGAGGACAGAAAAATAGTGCATATAATAGGTCTTTTTTACTTTGAATAATAAAACCTAATAAAAGCTAAATACATATTATCTCTGTCAGAGTTCCCATGCCTAGAGAAATGAGAAATCTACCGAGACGTGTTCACGCACCAAACAACAGCACAAAGACAATAATCATCCTTTTCGATAGGCCCAAAAAATAAAAAATGATCGAGAATGAAATGCAATGTGTGAGTGTGTCTGTGTGCACGTGCTTGGTGACATATCTCTTCCCCCTCCCTTCCCCTCCCAGTTTCCGGCCAACCCGTTTTAGCTTCGTGCTGGCTGTCTTGGGTTCAGATCTTATGCTAATCGGCTTTAAGCAATCTATGGATGTCCGCTGTGCATGAAGTCAGTTTACGTGAGAGCGCGCGAGTCAAACTGCTCACGTTCAAACATTTTCTAAACCGTTGGGCATCGCCCCCCACCCAAGACATAACGCATTTCGCAGTCTGTTGAGAGATGATCTTCGTGTGCTTGGCCTTGGGGCTTGCTGTTTATGGGCATAATGCTTCACTTGCTCTGTAGATGTGGGGCAAATCACATTTGAGATGGGGGGGGGGGGGCAAAGCTACGGGCCTGCTAAGGGTTTCACTCAGATTTGTTTAGGGGCTAGGACATCAGTCGGCATGGACTTGAGTTTTTTTTTTAGCCCTCGTCCTCACCTCGCGCTCACTAGCCTCTTTAGTGACACTACATCACGTGACAAGACCTGGGCGTGTCTTGAATACGTTAAATGTATGACCTCCCTGTCTAATGCTGGGTTAGTATCGTAAGAATTTAAAGAGCTGGGTGAATGACTTCCAAGTTTTGTTTCTTTGTTTGTTTGTTTTCTTTTCTTTTTTTTTGGAAAATTTTTTTACCAGTGTCATAGTAAAAGTAAAATATATTTATTAAGGTATATAAGTAATGAGAAATGGAAACTTTTCGAGTATATCTGTTGTGTTATATTATATAGACTAGGAGGAAAGCGTCAAGAGTAAAGAGATGTTCATCAATGGCTCGAAAGCTGTAAATAAATTAACGTTTTGGTGTATCCGGTCTACCGAAGAAAGGAAGTGTGGATAAACGATGTTGTTGTTATTTAAAGTTATCTCACAATTTTTATGCATTTTTTTTAGCACTGCAGAATTAAATGTTCTGGTATGTTCGTAGTTCTTTTTTTAAAATCTAGTTAAAACACTGAAGCGCCTTTGACATTGTTTAGTTTGTCGTGAAACGCCAATATAACGGCATCTCTCTTTGCTGGGGTACTGTTCACTATATATTTTTCCCAGTTGTTTCTTATAACTTGTGTTTCAACTTTAGTATACTTAGCATTGATTTAATTCGGTAATGTATTCGACTGAGCGGCCTGCAACGACGAGGGTAGAACTATGAATGTGATGAAAGTTATCGGAAAATTAAGCAGAATTTG
>JADKLZ010020001.1:0-17640 GCA_021533235.1 Biomphalaria straminea | reverse complement strand
TTTAAAACAGATTATTAGTACCTTTAAAACAGATTATTAGTACCTTTTAAACAGATTATTAGTACCTTTAAAACAGATTATTAGTACCTTTACAACAGAATTTGAGAACACTCTAGATAATTGGTCTTTGAGTGAATGTGATATAACTTTGATTGCTAAACATTCTTGAGTTTTGTACACATCATTGTGATATATTTATGAAACACTTCTCAGTGGTATGTTTAGCAGGATGACACACATCCGCCATTTTATCTAACAAAGAAACGGAGAGGTGGTATGGACGCTAGGCGCTACACTTCCCACTACGAGGATCTCAAGATTGAATACCTCTAATGGGGACTTGGCATACATTGGGGCAGTAAAAGTGGTTGGTCGTTGTGCTGATCACATGACTCCCTCGTTAACATTAGGTAGTTAAAACAGATGAGCTTGACATAATCTTCCCCCATGAATCTCAAGCTCAGAAATGGGGATATCTTTTTTTTTAAAATAATCTGAGAGGTTTGGGGCTCGAACCTAGATCCTGATGTAGACTAATTTAAAAAAAAATAATTCAGAAATTGGCCAGGAACTTATGTTTTTGCTGCGTGCCTAAATACAGCACGGGAAGACTTCTTCAAGACAATTCAACGTCTGAGACTTTCAAATTAATGAAAGACTTGTATCAACAATAGATCTGGTCGTATGAATGGGAAGATGATATTCTCATGCTGAGCTTTTGTATATTCTGTGTCAGGTAATACTAATATCAACACAGGCAGCCAGGACACGGTTACTACCAAGCCCACGTCAGCCACGACCACAACTACAACCACCACGACTACAACTACGACGACAACCACGACAACCTCAGCCACCACAACAAGCAGTACAAATCGTAGAACTCAAACAGGTGAGTGAACTAGATCTATACACTTTTGTAATCTCCATCTTTGTAATTTCATCATTACATTTAGTCCATGCTTATATTTCTTTCATTTACAATGTTCTATTTTTGTTTTCATTCATTAGTATTTAAGTTTTTTTTTTATTTTAACAATTTTGTTTAAAGTGAGCAAAGGGAAATAACTAGTAAAATGTAATCATTACCTTATTATTTCCCTTACTTTTACTTCAGAATTTTGTATAAAACGTAATAGGTAGTAAGCTATGTAATTATAATTAATTAAACAAATATCTATTATAACATAATACTAAATTTTTATGTCATTAAATACAATTCAATAAAAATCTGCAATGCAGTTATTTCTTTTCCCCTCATGATTCTTGTCACAATTTCACAAAAGGCCAATTAATTTCCAATCATTTTTAATGAAGTTTTATATGTCACTCAGTGTAATAGTTTTTTTTTCTTCTGTTTTTAGTGAAGGAAAATGAAGATTTAATTCCTGGGTCAGAAGGATTTCCCTCTGACGACACAGTCATAAAAAGCAGAGACAACCCTAACATTAATTCTGGCATCATCGCAGATGCAGGCAAGATAGAGAACTCTGCCCCCTGTTTATCCTGCCACAGCGTCAGCAGTTTAGTTTCCTGTATAGCATTTAGTGTTATATTAACTTTGACCTTATTAGCATGCTAGTACCTGCAATGAATTGAGAATGACAGTAGTGAGTTAGATTGAATGATTCTCTGAATGATTCGGTATGTGAGACTTGTCATATTAAAACAAATATTACCTTTTAGTTGTTGTTTTTGTACCTGTTCATTCCAGTGATGTAACACAGGGGGTTGTTAACGAAAATTCATCCATAGTGGTTGAGTATGAGCGTGTCAACAATTCATTAAAAAAAAAATGGCTGATGGCGGATAATTCGTTTGATTCATTATGTTTCACGGAATTCATCCACATTGGCCTTGCTTTCCAATGTTAACCCCATATTGGCCCATGATGGGAATGTTCACATTAAGAATGGGGTTGAGAGGGGGGATAACATAGAGATGTGTATATTTTTGTTTATTGTTGATGTTTTCAACACCAATCTCAACTTGCTGAATGCCAACACATTTCTGTTACTATGGTGTCACTACATTCATTCCCATGTCATCCTAGGTGTCCTTGCTAATGGACATGATGTTTCTCCTGAGGGCAGAAACTCACAAGGCTCGTGGGGAAATCAAGTGTGGTTATAGTCCAGTGAAAAAACAAAAATGTATAAGCTCTTTAAGCCTGTTATAAGTAACTACAGACATGGGCCAATTATTTTTTTATATAAATGCTACATTCTATTACCTGGCTATAACTTTTTAAAAAGTGCTGCAGTAAGTTTAAATATATAAATACAAATTTTTACAATTTTACATTAGTAGTATGTATTTCCTTGATTAAAATAATAGAAAATTATGCTTTGTTTGAAATTTTTAGAAATATTTTTTTTTCCACATTACTGCACCATTGTCTGTAGTTATGCCCTTTGTTATTCCAATTCTTATGAAATCCATTTAAGGCTTTACGGTTTCCTCATTTGTCTCTGACTAAACGCTTTTTTTTTTTTTAAATACTTTTTTTTTTTTTTTTCCCCCATATATTCACAAAAAGCCAAACAGTTTTCACATCCTTGTTGAATATTGCCTCCCTTTATCTGTATTATCTCCTAATGTCTAAAATCTTATGTATAGTCTTGCAGTTATTTTATTTTTTTCCGTTTTTGTTTCTCTGTTTGTTCTGTGTAATCATTGTGATACATTTTTTTCTTGTCTATTTATTAATCCTGAAATTTTTAAACAATTATTTCATCAGTCAGTGTCCTGGACTGTTTAATTTTTAGATCAACTTCTTTTAGAGAAATTAAATTTTCATTTTTTTTTTTAAATAAATCGAGCTACTAGAAACTAGGTTTATTCTAGGTTAAATACTTCTGTGCACAAATGTCTGATCATGTATATCGAATGTAGATCTAGTTTAAATATTTAACCAATCCTAACTTTGGCTTTGAGAATTTTAGCTTGCTTAAACTTCCATCTGTCACTAGCATTATCAACGACAGTAGCCATATTTGTTTCCATTTTTTTCTTTCTTTTCTACTGTGTCGAAAACGAAAACTTTTTTTTGCAATTATTTAAAAACATTCACACATCACAAGAAAGGAAACAAAATAACTTCAACTTCTTGCCCACCAACAATGCCTTACAGCGTTTTTTTTTTTTTTTTTTTTTTTTTTTGCATTATCTATAAATTTTGATGTATACATATATTGTATGGATATAATCATATTGTAGGAATGATCTCCTAATTTCCTATCCTCATTTACTATAAATATTCTAGAATATCATGTTTCATTTGTAGTTTTTATTTGGGTTTCTAAAATTTATATAATTTTATTAATTTTGTCACCATTATACTTCAGAGTAAGCATTATTTTTAATATAAAATTATTTTGCTACAAGATGATAGTCAGATTTTTAAAATTTATGTTTAGCTTTGTTATTGATGAAGAAAAATTAGTTACTTGAGATTTTCAAACAAAAAATTTTTAACATCTTATTTCTAGTTTGTTTTTTTCTTCTCCACATTTTTACATTATTGTACATACTCATTATTGCATAGCCTATGTACGTTTCTATGTAATCACCCAGGTGAACTTGTATAATATGATCCTAGTTGTTACCATGGTAACAGCTTTCTTTACTTGCCAACTACTATTGTGATTTTTTAACATAAAATAATTTCACTGTTGTCGAATGTAATTTTGTACAAGAAATTTTTTTTTATGACACCACTCCCCAGACACACAGCCCCCCTCCCCCTTTGCCTCCATTTTTGTTTCTGTACTGTCAAACACATTCATTGAACTGACCAATCAATTTGCTTCTTTGTTACTGAATGATGTAAAAACTAAAAACACATGAGAGTTTCTGACCAATGACTGAACATATTTATGAATCTGTGATGATGATTGGTTGTAAATTAGTTGAGTGCCAGATTTTTTTTTCCTCAAAATTCTTTCATTGTGTTTGTTTCTAAGTGTAGTTGTGTGTATGTTTGCATGTAAAATTGCAACATGTTGCAAAATCTGTTTTAGGTTTTAATTTCTATGTACAATTTATTGATTTATGTTTTTTCATGTTTTCATACACAAATATTTGTATAAAAATTTTGAACATTAAAACAAAATGGAATAATTTTTTTTTCAAACTTTTTGTTTAGTAGAATCAAGAATTATTTATTAATCTATGTTTGTTAAGTTAATAATTTAGTAAGAATATATATTTTGTATTCAATAATTAATTTCAGAATTTAATGTTGCTACAATTTCATTTGTTAAACCTTAACTTTGACTGGTCACTGAGCTTCAATTAATGTGTTTTAAACATTTTTTTTTTCCTTTATGTTAACCTGCACTGAACTATACAAGTTTGGCTTTGTTACTCCAGAATGTATGAGTGTTTGTGATATGTTTTATTGTTTTGTACAGAGTAGAAAGAAGGTTGGCTGTTTTATGGGGGCGACAGCAAACACAACACTAAAGTAATTTATTCAGAAGTGGGAGGGGGGGTCAGTGTTACTGTACATAGACTGACAATAACAAGACAAGGAAGTTACGTCAACTAATTTGAATGATTGTCTCTTGGATTCAATGTAACATAATAATTGCAAGTTGCGGATTGAATTGGATTGATTGGGGTTGAATCAGATTCACTTAAGTTGAATCAGATTGATTTGGGTTGATTGGATTGACTTGGGCTGAATCAGATTGAAATAGATTGAATCGAATTGACTTGGAATGAATCAGATTTATTGGGGTTGCATTGGATTGACTTGCATTGAATGAAGTTTGAATGTTTACAATGGAGTGACTGTGAAAACATGGTTGTAGATATTCAGATTGGGCCTTTCTTCCTTGTGCATGAGAGTGGTGCTTAGTTTTATCTCTGAACAGCCATATCACATCAACATATCACTTAGCTTTGGTTGTCTTGGTAACTGTTGATACACAAGCCTCATTTTATTAGTCAAATTTTAAAATGAAACTAATCTTCTATCATGTATGTCATTGGTACAGTATGTTATGACAGTAACGAAATGTCTTTATCGACATATCAGTTAAAACAAATTTGTTGAATGTAGAGCTATAACAGTTTTAAAAAAAAACTGATTAGTGTAAATAAATGTATGAACTCAAAAACACTTTTCATTGCTAAATGATCAACTTTGGAGTTTTTTTTTTCTTTTTTAATACATGAAAGCTTGTTGAATTAGCTGATTAGGTTAATAGCTATTTTAGTCTGATAGATAACTCTCTATATTTAGGTCTGTGGTTCATTTAAGGCAACATTTTGCCAATGATTATTGAAAAAAGATTAGCAAAAAAATTTATTATTATACAAAAATATGCTGGATATATAGGAATAAATGGTACATATGTCATCATGATACATGCATTTATATACAAAGAAAAAAAAATATAGTTCGGTGATTATGGTGCAATAAAAGTAGGCCTCAAATATATAAAGTCTCTTTTAAGTTTTAACCTTCATAGAAGAATAGGAAAACTGTCACTACTAAATAAACTTTTAAATGTTTTTTTGTTTCTTTTGTACACAAAGTTGTGCATATTTTTAGATTAACCAACTACCAGGTTTTTTTCATATGCTTACATCTAGTGATGTGTCTTGTCTGAACAGTTCATTTGTTCTTACGGCCTGGTGTGTGACTAGTGTGTACGCCGCATAATAAACAGAACAGTAATTCAGTAGAACAAATATTTTCTGGTGAAGAGCTCATTAATCTTTTTTTTTTTTTTTAATTAGGCTATTTCAAGAAATGTCTTTTGTTTCTATTGAAATTAAAGATTCAACTTCAGATTTTTGTAATTAAGATTATGTACATTATTAGTGCTATATTATATTCTTTTTTTTTTAAATCAAATTGTTTTCTTGCTGCTTTGGTTATTTAGGGATACAATTTTAGTGTAGGCATACATATGATGTACATAGGCTATTAAAAAAAATTGTGTAGCTTGATGTTGCTGAGAGGATGTCCAGATATGGCATGTGTGGCTGGCTGTCTGTCTGCCTATGTTGTTACATGTTACACTTGAAAAAAAAACTGTAAAATTTTTATGATAAAATTTTGTAACAATTACATTGAGAGTGTGAGATCAACACTTGAAGAAATAAATTTATGAACAATAGATGTGTGTCTCTTGTATATTCATAAGCATTGTCCTACAATGGATTGTAATGTTCAATAAATAGAAGTCCTACAATGGATTTAAGTGTTCAATAAAGGAGAATTGCACAGTACAAGCAAAATATATTTTAAAAATCCTTTAAACAAAAAACAACAAAGATTAAGGGAAAGAAATCTGCCCTTAAAAGTATATAAATAATTTACTAGCTATTTCCATTATTGTAAATCAAACAAAAGAATTAATTACCATTAATTAATTGGCTACTTGAGTATTATTGCTTATTGATTAATGTTTTTGTTTTTAGGTATAACATATAATTGTTTAAAGTATCAACTTGATTGGTGAAAGAAATTGAGTTATCAATTATTATGGAGGCTAAACCCAACAAGAATATCTGTGAATAATATAGTATCAGTTTATGATATTATGTTGTTATCAAACAAGGCAATCAATTACAAGTAGTCAATTGTCTAATAAATTTGCGAAGTTTTAATTTGATCGTAGAATGGGTGTGGGAGAAAATAATGTGTAAACACTTGTTACCTAGAGACAGCCAGACATAATGACTTTACATAAGCTTTGTAAAAACTGATTTCTGAATATCCAATTAATTGCCAGAGATCCTTGTTTACTTGAAGACATAACAGAATTCTTCTTTATGAAATAAAATAGTTTAATCCTTCTTGTAGAAATAACGAAAAGATTGAACAGACGCTAGAGACTAGACCAAGGCGCAGAAATACATTTAATAATTCAAATTCAATTATTGATTCGCGACAGTAGACCTAACCTGATGCTGAAACTTATGGAATTAATTCCACCACACAAACACACTTTTCTGACATAATCTTGTCTCTTCTTATAGCTTTTCAAATCGTAGGATCTACTAGAGCAGGGGTGCCACATGCGGCCCGCAGAAGTGCTTTATGCGGCCCGCGGAAACCTAAATAAATCAAGTGTGCCCACACATTACACGTATAAAAATGCAATTATAAAAAATAAATAATTGTTAATATCTATAGAAATTATTGAAACTTTTGATTCTTATAAAATCTTATCATTTATAATGAAGAGGCTAAAGAAACATTGTCTGTAAACGTCCTTCTAAAAAGCTTAAAGTAAATGAAGATTATATTTAATAGCAATATTTCGATAAATTTAGTAAAAGACATAATCCCAGATCAGTATCTATTCAATGGTATGAAGAACTGTGTTGAAAGAGTTGCGTTGGCTTATACAAGATGGCAAGGGTTACAACTGATCGGACCCTTGAATTAGAAAAACAGCCTTTTTAATAAAATAAAGAAAATATTCCAACCATAAACTAGTAACTGGAAAGTTTACACAGATCTACATTAAATTCGAAAGTATTGTGACACCAAAATATAATAATGTTTGACGAAGCCAGCAATCGAAATTAAAGCTTTATTATTTTACCTAATCTGAAATTAAAACTATTTCTAGTGAAATGGTTGAAAAGTACAAGACTTAATTGGATTCCTTGATCGTGGAATTTTATAACAAATTTTAAGACGTCAAGAACTTCAAATCAGTTTTCAATAGCCTCATCTCACCATTTAATGCAGAAGCTGACTCAGCTACAGATGACATACCTCCAAACAAACTATGACCTGAAATAGAAGTTGAAGTCAGTTCTTTCACTGGAGTGTCATGGGTGCCAGAAGCTATATATCTACATTTTAAGAAACGTAAACTTTCACATTTTATGGAACCACATTCATCTTTGAACAAGCAATTCTCTTTGTTTGAAAATTATCAAGTGTTAGAACAGGTCGATGCTCATTGAAGGTAATTTGACAGTAGTCACACACACACACAAAAAACAACTATGAAGTTGGTTTCATAGTTCCGGAACATTATACATAAGAGTAAACAGTTATATACTTCATAGTAAGTATTACTATACATTCGTGATGAAATGTTGAATGTAAATGCGCAATTCCAAAATAAAAAAAAAACATTCGTAAAATTAGTTTAAGAGATTGGTAACTCTTGTTGTAACTTCTCAAATACAAATATATATGCGGCCCGCCCAGGCACCAAATTTTGTTAATGCGGCCGTCGGTTGAAAAAGGTTGCTCACTCCTGTACTAGAGGAAACTAATTTTTATTTTTTTTTGTTTTTAATTTGTTTTTCTTTACCTGATTATCTCCCCTAGTTTGGGGTCATTTTAATTTCGTTTTTGTACCTTGAAGGTGATATGATTGGCAAAACGAGTGTTGGAAATTAGAATGGCCAGAAGACCGAATAAGCTAATACATCACTGTATTAGAGACTTATAGCTAGGCTAATAGACATAGTAATAGTAGATTTATTGGACCACACGAAGACCTGCTAACTATTTCGAAAAAAAAAACGGAAATTAAAACTCTATGGCCATATTACAATATTTGCATAAAGACCTTCCTTCAGGGAACAGTACCAGGAGAAAGAAGATGGGGCAGGCATAGAAATAGAAATCGGGACGGGCCTGCTATTGAAAGAGGTTCAATTCAAGGCAAAAGTGAGAGAGAAGCCTAGAAAGACGGTTTACAGATCTTATTGACATTTGATCGTTTGGCTTTTTTTTTTTTTTTTAAAAAATTCATTCAGTTTTGTGCAAGGCTCCATCAACCGGAGGTTGCGAAAGTTTACCTATGCTTATGGCCGGCCCTAGAGACGGAGATGTGTTACAAATAGATTTAGGCCAGCATTTATTGAATTGTGAGTCACACGTGAAATGCTTACGAATGGT
The DNA here is from genome assembly GCA_021533235.1 of Biomphalaria straminea. NCBI lineage: Eukaryota > Metazoa > Mollusca > Gastropoda > Planorbidae > Biomphalaria > Biomphalaria straminea. The sequence goes on along the minus strand of JADKLZ010020001.1, from coordinate 8,750 downwards.
GAGGGAAAGTTACTTTTTTTTTTTCAAGGTCATAACATCTGTTGTAAATGTCTTGTAGTTACAATGTTACATAGTTCAGTATTAGTGTGGTATAAAGGGGACTCGAAGAAAGTCTACATACCTGCTCGATCAGTCAGCACATCCGTAAACCTAATTCAGCGTTCTTCTTTTACTTTTAATACTGAACACTGGAGAATTCTCTGACAGCCACAGAGCAGAAAGGGAAGCACTAACACTAGCTGCTACTATGCTAGCTAATCATCCAAGTTCCCCACACAGTCAGATTGTCTTGCTGACCGATGCGAAGACAACCCTTCACGGCTTGCAGAAGTCTGGATTCTCTTGTGTTGAAAACCTCAGAGCAGCACTGAAAAAACTCAACAACAACAGCAAAAAGACTGTTGTTCAGTGGGTGCCAGCTCATATTCAACTAGAGGGAAACGAGAAGGCTGACTCACTTGCCAAGGACGGAAGAAGTGGCTCACAAATGAACTCTGCACTCTACCCGGAAGAAATGAAGAAATTAATTATAAATAAAATAAATGAGAAATGGACAAGCTCACATCCAAATCACAAGAAAGATGATGCTTACTATAAGCTATCCCGACAAGATCAACGTGTAATCTTTCGACTCAGGACCGGACACAACAGAATGCGACAACACATGTACCGGAAGCTCAAAATTGGAACCAGTGATATCTGCCCATGTGGAGTGTCATCAGAGAATGCAGACCACGTCCTCCAAGACTGCGCTCTTTACCAAGAGGCCCGACTAAGACACTGGCCCCAAAACACCCCAATATAAAGAAAACTATATGGAGAGCTCCCTGATTTGGAAACCACTGCGCAGTTCATCTCAGATATTGGTGTAGTGATCTGAACCCTCCAACATAACAATGAGAACGAAGAAGAAGAAGAAGAAATACTGAACACTGACTTGCAAAGTCACAACCTGTGGGCAGTTTAGACCAGTAGCTCTTCGTCACGTCGCAGGTCTGTAACCCCTGACCTCGCTTGATGAGTTAGCCAGAACGAAAAGATAAGAGAAACGTTTTGTATACATATAGATAATCCTTATTAGTGTTAATTTTATATAATTATAGGACATGAAAGAAATAAAACATAACATCATATCGTAATTGATAATATTTGATCTGTAATTTCTCGAAGGTTTCAGTCATTATATAAATTACTGCGTTTCCCCCAGCTTGCGCCAAGTATTTTTAAAGTGATAATAGGCTCGCGCAGACAAATAAACTAAATGCAGTCCACAGTGGCACAGAAGTCTGAGACAGGTGTGAACAACACATAGCCGTAAGTGTTAGATCGGAGTTTCCGTCTCCTAGAGACATAGGCTGGCTGCCGACCAAAGCTATAGAGCCCAGTCTGTCCATTCGCCAGTGGTGTATCTAGGATGGGGGGAGGAGGGGGGTGAATTTGGATGGCTGCCTGGTCGAGCGGTTTGCACGATGGACTTGTCAATCCAAGGCTGAGGCCCAGCAGCAATTTGGTCTTAATTTGGCATTTATAAAGGGCAATACAAACCGGATTAATTAAAGAATTTAAAATTACATACTTTAAATACAAAACAAATAAAAAAAACATATTAAGCTTTTAAAAAAGTGAATAATTTGCAACTTTATCGAAATAAGCGACAATCGGGACTACCCATACTTCTCAAACAAACTCTCTCGATCCCCCCACCATTCCTGTAATACTACGCATAAGTGTATAAACAGACTAGAAAAAAAAAGAATGGGACGAAATGGAGACTATTGTCCCCCCCCCCCAAACGCACCATTATAATTATAATGGCTGCCTGGTCGAGCGGTTTGCACGCTGGACTGTCGTTTGGATTTATCGATGGTCCCGGGTTCAAACCCTGCCCGCTCCCATCCCCCGTCGTCCTGCGGGAGGTTTGGACTAGGAAGTAAACTATCTTCAACTCTGAAGGAACATTCGAAACATGTAAAACAAAAAAAAAACAAAAAAAAAAACGAAAGTATCTGAATAAACCATTTAAAAAAAAAAAATGAATATAATTCTTTATATCCTATAACGCAGTGATGCCCAACCAAATTCGACCGGCGGGCCATTTTTGTTTCCGTCACTCGCTTCGTGGACCACATGACAGAAAATGTATTAAAAAAAAAAAAGAAAAGAAATGAAATTGACCTGAAACAATTTTATTTTAATGCCGTGTCTCTCCTCATGGGATATTTGAAGTCGGTCTTTGTTTTTACGGGTCGGAAAATGGCTTTTGGTCTCTACTTACAATGTGAATATCATTGTAGCTATTTTACCACTCATTGTCTTGTCTCTATTTGGGAAATATTCAAATCGATGTTTTTAATTTTCCACAAAAAAAAAAGTGAAGATACCTTCATTTTTCATGTTACATTCAACATTCCAAGTCTACTTGTAGTTTCTTCGTCTCTCCCATTTCATAAACATACACATGTTCAAAGTCATGATACCAATCCATCAGAGAAAAAGTGAGGACCTAACATAGGTACAGATACTTTTTTTTTTCAATTTTTTTTTTTTGGAGGGAGGGGATTTTCAACACTTTGTGTAGACCGTTCGGCGGGCTGGATGGAGCCACGTCGCGGGTCGGATCTGGCCAGCGGGCCGTATATGTGACAAAAATAAATTTCGCCCACTTATGGTATCACTCGATAAAAGGGATTTAATTAATTTATTTTAGTGTTCCATTTTATTCACGTAAATTTGGCACACATACAACAAAAGGCACTATTACCACCTCCCCCCCCCCCATACCTCTCGCCAGACTTCGATGTCATCTTGGGCCTTCTTAGGCTAACACCTGTCTAGTCAAACTGTCAACAAAGGCCACTTGTCGCTAATCTGCCCTTGACCGGGGATAGTTCAAACATTCAACTATGTTTAGCACGACTGTCTTATCTCCACGTTGGGCCCATCCTATGTGGATTATTCCTTGGCTTACGATATCTTCGGCTTTATCTTTGTTCAAAGAGATAACTTGCGCCACCACAGGTCATGCCCCTCCCAAGGTGGGTCCCTAGCCTATTGTGCACCCTGACCACGCGACAGGATATGCGTAATAGCTAACCCATCCCGTTTCCTGTCCACCTTAGCCTTTTAACTAGACATAGCGAGTAATCTTATTCTCATTCTTTCCGAGAGCTGCCTGGAGTAAACACGCTTGTCTGAGCTTACGCTTACTATATACTATATTCATTTAATTTCTTTTCCTTACTTGGATTGGTGGTAAGCTTGTGTAAAGTGTTTTAGTAACCTCTTACTTACTATGTGTATTTATATATCTGTGCATTTATTTAGTGCATTATATTTGTGTACATATTTGTGTAATTCTTATCTTGGATTATGTAAGTAGTCACCTTATGTATTATGTTTTATTATCATGACTTGCACGACTAAATAGTCAAAGTCATCCACTTTATCTGGACTAGAATTATCTGTAATTCTTTCCACATGTATTTAGCTCCTTAGCCATCATTATTTATCGTTGATAAATCATCGCTCAACACGAGCCCTATTATTATTATTGATAAATTCCTTGACCGGGAACTATCATAATATTTATGTAACATGTCTTATTACCAAGTATATTTTACGCTCATCCCGTGACAAGGAATGCCGTAATTATTTATGTACTATATTCTATTTTATCGGCCTGTCGGCCAGATTATGTTGCTTAGGTAAAACCATGTAAACATTATCTTATTTGTCTTATCCTATCATTATCTTATCTCGGTTGATCGCCTTGATTTTTAATTGCGCACTGACCCTGCGCTCAGGATAGACTTGAATTATTTCCCCTTGTATTGAATTTTAACTTCAAGATATTGTGTCCCTTGAACGGGCCCTGTTTCCATTCAACCGTACCCTATTGTTCAGGCCACACGGCCAGATGTAAACAATAGCCACCTGGTCACTGACCATCAGCCATCTCCTCCCCCTTCCCCTTTCATCTCGTCATCTTAGCTATTCGTGATGATCTCACCTTGGCCGGTATACATTACTGTTTACCATTTATCCTCCTTTAGGAGACCCTCCATTTATCGTAGTCTCCCCTTATAGAATACTATATTCATGGGTTAGCTCCCTTGATGTTTGTGAAACTAAGTTATAGTTTCTTCGCATCATTATTACATTACTATCTGTTGTCTCCCTTTTTGAGACTTCACTATTTTATTAATTATATTATGGTCTCCCCTGATGAGATGTAATAATTTAATTAATTAACTCCCCTGACTATTGTGAAACTAGATTACAGTTTCTATTTAAACATTCTGAAGATGTCCTTCACGAAAAGGCGTCTACCTCCCAGTGTCATCATTATGGCTATGACGATCTACGCATCTCGTTGCAGCTTTTATTACAGGCTCCATCTACTCGAAGCCCATTACTGCGTAACGCTGTTACCAGTCTGCTGACACCAGATCTGAAGATACCAGCCTTACCTACTACACACAAGTCCGATCAAGAATCGCTTGCCAGAAGATCCGTCCCTGCAGCTACGTATAGTTGGACTGTCCCGTGCGCTAGGATCGATCACGCCAGCCCACCCACAGACAACTCAGCATCAGCCACACCAGTCTCGTCAGAGCAACATAGGACTTAAAGCTAAGCAACAAAGCCCAATGACATTCAGACCACTTGTTTCTCAGATCTCATGATGATAGTCCCATTTATGTAAATAATTAGGCCCCGCCCTAACACTGTACAGCATTTTACCTTTTACTTATTTTCATTCTTATTATTAAACTGTACATATATTTTACATAAAAAGTATTTGTTGCCTGCATTTATAACGCTGCGCCTGTTAGTTTATGTGCAAGTCAAGGTCCTCAAAGTATCTAAACCCCCTAGACACCTAAACGGCTACCATCTTTGACCTACTTGTCACAGTATATTGGGCATCACTGCTCTAACGCGATCTTCTCACATTAACATTTTTTTTTTGTTTTAAATTATTGAAAATAGTGATAAGCCCACTCCAATATTTTTTATTACTAAATTTATTTCAATAAAACCTGTACTATCTAAAATTTGGACCTTCCAGGATTTTAATATATATTTAAAATGTACCAATTTCAGCTTTTTGCCGTCACCCTATATTTAGATATTATTTTCTTTTTGAGCTAGTAGAATTTTCTTTTAAAAAAGCATATTGTCAAACGTGAGAACCCTGGTCTAGAGGTTACTTTGTGACAATAGACACACTTTGGCTGTATAGTCGGTGGTCACCGTGACATTCCTCTACAGGTTCAAATCCTGTCATCCTCTGGCGCGATCTCATCACATTACCTTTTTATGTTTTCAATTTTATTAAATTTTAAAGTGGTACAAATTATATATATTTATAAGTGCACGCAAATATTTTTCATTGCTAAATATTTAAAAAAACGGTACTATTAATGACGAGTATAAAAATTTAAAAGTATTCTTTAAAAACTTAAATAAATAAATAGACATTCGTCGTCTTTTTGCACACCTGCATTGTAAGTTCCTATTTAAATTCCTCTTTTTAGCTTGCAAACTTTTTATGGGTGGAGAAAATATAACTATTTAAGCCTAAGGCCCAATGATGCATATGATAACAAAGCTAAAATTGAATAGCGCAAATACTGAGATATCATTTTAAAAAAAACTTTTATTTTTGACAGTACTCACCAGTACGGCGTACCGGTACCTTCAAGAATGTGGGGGGAAATTTTTTACTTTTCTTGAATTTTAGCGTTTATTATTAATTTATAAGTAGTTAAAAGTTATGCAATCATTCACCTAGAAAAGTAAAAAGTTTCCCTTTCAGACCTTGTGGTCTATAGGGCAGATGATGTAAAGGTCGTCTGATTCTGTGGCCTACGGTTAACGAGGGTGTCATGTGGCCAGGACAACGACCAACCGCCTTTACTTTTCCCCAACTAATGTCAGGTACCCATTAGAGCTGTGTGGACTCAGCGGCACCCAAGGATCACGAAATAAAAATCCCAGTCTTAACCAGGATTCGAACCCGGGACCCCCGGTTCAGAAGCCAATCGCTTTACCGCCTCCTATTCACTGAGAACCGGCACCTATTTTTTTAACAAACAGAAAAAAAAAGCACTGTAAGACAATGGATGTTCCAAAATGAGTCACTGTTTTGATTTCATCTTGAGATGGGGCAGAATCTGGCGGGGCTAATCAAGCGACAATTTTGCCACAGTTCGTGCGTATGTATGCATCTGATTCTTGGGCTAGCTGATAGAGCAGCTTTCTTTTCTTTCTCTTGACTAAGGCCGCTTCATTTCTTTTGTTTGTTTGTAAAATGTTTTACATGTTTAGGGTGTTCCTTCAGAGTTGAAAATAACATTCCCCGCTGAACGACGGCGGATGGCAGCGGACAGGGTAGGAACTCGTGACTTTCGGTGAGGATCTGCACGCTGTCTTGTCTTGGGCTATTTCTACCCATATACTTTGATTTATATCTATGGTTTTCATATCTCACATGTCTGTAGGTTAGTCTTGTGAGATAAAAATTCAACTCACAAAAATATTGTAAAAAAAAAAAAATATTTCTAGGGGACGTAACTCAATTAAAACAAAATTTGTACAGGTACTTTAATTGTCTCTCTTGTTTCTTATTTTTGTTACAGTTTTGTGAAGTTGCTATTAACAGAAGTGATACAAATCGTTAAGATCTGCGGTTCTCAACCTTTTTTTAGCTCGACGACCGCTTTTTACAATTCCTCACTTATTCGCGACCCTCAACAATTTATTATATTCGTCTATAAGCATGATGTTACAAAATTATAATTGTATGCCTAATGTGAGTATATCATTTGCTTTGCCAAAGCTGTATGTTTAATCACGGCAGAATATTTAATTATATTGTTAACCTGACAGTAACAGGCAGAAGTCACTATGTATGACCTCGGCGAGATGACACATCAGCAAGTGTTCTCTGGAATCTACGTGTATAAACAAAGACAGGAAGTGACGTTTCCTCCCTCCAGCAGTGTTTTTGCAATATTGGAGGAGCGATCAGGGACTCTATCTAAACCAGAGAGTTAATGTGAAAAGTGATTAGTACAGTCGTCGTTACTGTGGTCTGCTATGCGAGACAGTAGAAGAGAGAGGATTATAGTCGTTAAAGTCTTAAACAGTGAACTACGCTGGACTTGAGTCATTATAGTCGATACAGATGAAGTAAGACGTGTAAGACTATGATTGCGTAGTATGAGTACGACTCGGAAAAGCTGAATAGAGCGACTACGTTTCGATGCAAGCTGAGAAAGATTGAAGTGCCGTACGAAGTACAGTGAATTGTAAACGACCAGATTTGTACAGCCTTCTAAGCTACTTGTTACAGTCAGTTTATATTTAATAAAGTTACATGAAACCGGAAGTTGAGTTGTCATGTTCTTTGCAGTATTTTTATTTGTGTCTACTAGTACATTTAGCCAAAAGATTCGGAAATACGTAACAATATTCTGAAATATCTTTCCATATAATGTATGACCGTGCATCCCCGTATGTCATAGTCACATTCCATACATGTGTGACAAATTTTCTGTATGTAAACTTAGTAACTATTTTAACAGGCAGTTTCGATAAAAAAAAATTTGCAAATGGAAGAAGGTGCAACAGAGATAAATCAGAACATGACTGCAAACTTTTGATCCAGATTTGTGTAATTAAAGAGAAATGTTTCACTGTTCAAGTAGTTCTGTCTCCTTAAAATCTTTGACTTTCTCTTTGGCTGGATTTCTGGCCAGATGTGAACTAGATTTGGAAAGTAGGAGGACAATGTTGTCTACAGACATGCGCTAATGTTCTTTCACAGAAATATTATTTTATCTGTTTGCCAGGTTCAAAGTTAATTCCACCATAGAGCAGAGAAGGTTGGAAGCCTGGAAATTTATTTTTTTTTGTTACAAATGGCATACTGTTATTTTTCCTGCTAAAAATAATGTTACAGGCAGAGGAAACAGTGGTGCATGTCTTATGTTGGACAGCTAGTTTAGTTTATTGGGTTGCGCACTTTTATGTTCTGACAGTGAGCGCACATTTTATGACGACACACACAGACTGTAGGGTTAGAGGTTAAGTTTGACCTATAGGAAATCAGTTACTACTAGACTCTCGAGGGCAATAGATCGTTCTTAGTGACTGACTAGACTGTGGTCCATTCTGTAAATAAATCTTGTTATTTGTTCATCTTGAGTCGACTTTGTTATGAAAGTCTTCGTTCCTGTTGGTACCTTGTCTTTTACTTGTAACGGTGCATGTTTTCAAAGGACTCGCAACTGTAATACATCGTACAAGGTACGCACGCATCTAGTATTATTAATTATCTTTAGAAATACTTCAGCTACAACTGATCAACACATGCAGCCGTTACACTTAAAACAGTGTCCTATAGCTTCGGGGAGACAACAGAAGGATCACTCGAACTGTATGGGAGCTATGAGGCACTAAGTTCAACATGCCCATGCTTGCCTCCCCTGTTACCAGTAGGAGTTATCCAATGTTCATCTTGTCCAATGCGTTATGGATTTCTAAAGACTAGGCTTTAAAATTCAAATTTATTTCTTCTACCTTTTTAAAACGTACGTTGTTTAATTCATATATTACTGATTTTACACATATATTTGTTCACATACTAAGAGTTATTACTACCTATAGATAGTAGTTCCCATACTACTACTTTATCATCTAAGCATGAAGAATAACACCGACCATGAAATTTATAGGCCATA
>JADKLZ010020000.1:0-13856 GCA_021533235.1 Biomphalaria straminea | reverse complement strand
GCTTATACTACTCTCGTTGGCTTATACTACTCTCGTTGGCTTATACTGGTCTGACAAGGCGTGGTAGCACGACCATGTCTAGACTTAGGATGGGCCACACCTACATCGCACACTCTTTTGTACTGAAGAGAGAGGAGCCACCACTTTGTGAATGTTGTGACTCTCGCCTCACAGTGGAACATATCCTCATCGACTGCCCCAGATACCAGGATGTCAGGGAGAAGTTTTTTATAGCCACTGACCGACAAATACTGTTCAATAGTACCGACCCTGGGAAGATACTGGGCTTTATCCGGGAGGTGGGGCTGTCTGCGAGGATCTGATTTGTGAGTCTGTAGTTTTGTACCATTTACACTAGATTTTTATCAAATATTTAAAATTTTTACCTGTACTTTTTTAACTGTAAATAGACCTTGATTTTAATGAGCTAATTATATGGACTTTGGCCCTGCATTTATAGAGGGAGAGTGGTCCTTAAGGGACTGCGGGCACGACATGGCCTATACTGTGCCGATGTGCCTAAAACTAAAACTAAACTTGGCTTATACTATTCTCGTTGGCATATACCTCTCTCGTTTTGTCTTTTTGTATTTATGAAAATAGAGAAAAATTTGTGTAAAGTATCGCCTTTATATTAAGTATCGATTAGATTGAATTCACTTAAACGGAATCGAACACAATTTCTTTCTTCGTCTCTTTCTTTCTTTCTTTTTTTTTTGTTTGACTTTCTTTCTGTCACACTTTCACACTCACACACACATTTCCAACCCAGCCACTAAACCCTAGCAACCGGAAGCACTTGCCTTGGGTATGCATTTGGTTAGTGTGTCGATTCTTCTTGATCTGGCGATAAGTTTTTGAAAAAAACAACACAGATGTCATAACATGCTCGCTACAAGATTATGCTGAGCACCAGTAACCCGTTCAAATAACAGTTTACCTGTAAACCCATAGGCCACCTGACACATGCTCGATAATTTCTACAGAAACCTAGAGGTCACTATACAAACACAAACTAGGTTTTATTTACTTTAAATCTAAAGGTTACTTAATAGCCCTGGTTTGAATGCCATATTATTTACAGATTTCCTGTTCAAAGTTTTTTCTCTCATGAAGGAAAATAGTTTTGTTTTTTGTCTGTTCGCCCGTCCGTCTGTTTCCATCTCGTGTTCTGTTTCATTCATTCGCTACTCTCGACCACTATAGTATTATTACATTGATTAAATTTTTTTTTATATTCAACAAGAGGGAGCAATCTTTTACAAATCAGATCGATTGAGCTCCTTGAATAGAAAATGACTTAATTAGAAAAGAGAAAATAAAAAAGTCCCAGGTATTCTATGTTTTACCTCCCAGCATCCACCCTGCCCTTTCCATCTTCAAAGTATTTCCGGCTCCAGTCGTTTTCTCTCTCTCCCCCCCCCCCCCAAATCGTCAATTTTTTTTCTGACGCCCTCACTTCAATATAAACATCCTTCGCCGTTCATTCATAGGTTTAGCATGTGCTGAATGTAGTACAGATGTAACTCCCTCTCCGCCACTCTTATTGAGGCGCCTCATCCGCCACGTATTCTTACATTGCTGTCTAAATTTAGAAACTAGATGTATACTTGAGAAATAAAATATAACAAGCCGAGTAACAGAATGCCTAGAGGCGACACATTCTCATCGTAAGAACTTCATTGCTTTGGACGTGCGCCAAATTTATTAAAATCTTGAAATAAAATAACTTTTGAAAAGATAATTTTTGGAAAATCTCTATTCAGATTTTCAAAAGATGTATATATTCAGCAGGAAACGTACAACTTTTATCAACCTCCTTAAGCTTTGTCGTTATTATAAGCTAAATTTTGCACATTGTGGTATGCCTGGCTAGCGAATTTAATAGAACGACGTGCTGATAACACGAATGTCTTGTGTTCCATTCTTGTAATGCCATTTTTTTTTAAAATAATAATAACATATTAATGCTTAGTTTACTGTGTAATTTGAACATAAAATAGATATTGATACTTAAAAACAAAAAAATGGTATAGTTCTACGATAATTGCTTCCCTTCTGTAGAATCCCACATTAGTTCGCTTAGATTCCTAGGCTAAAATTCCAAAGCTACAAAATTCACACAGATGAGACAGACAGACAGACAGACAGACACACAAACACACAACACAAATCACTTGGCTTGAATTTGCATAGAGGAGATACAGGAGTTAATATGTTAAGGTATGGAATAAGATGACGGGGGGTGAAAAAAAACATTATCTTAAACGGCCTTTTGGGACTAAACTCTCGTTCCTATGCCTGACATTTTCGCTTCTCTTTCGCAAATTTCTCGCGTGTACCCTTTGACCTTTTTTGAGAGCTTTTACGGCTTCGAGAGTAGAATTTTTTGTTTCTTCTTTTCGCTTGAACTCTGCGATTGGCGCCCTTTCCCCATCTCTTTGGATTCTTTTGTATGGTATTTCTTCACTTCCGCTTGGCTTCCCTTCGCCTTCATTTTATCCCCGCTGCCGCCCTCTCTATCACTCCGCATCCAGGAGCCGGGGCGCTCGTTCTTGCTCGTTAGTTACGTCTAATCTGTACGACCCTCCCTCTTAACAGATTTGACAAACTTTGTTTCACAACTTTTTGAGATGTTACCCCCCTTTAAAGTTTACATTACTCCCCTCACAGATTTAATATCGGGGAAAGGGGGGCCCCCTGCTGCTGGGGGGGGGCGCGGGCGTAGGTAGGTCACTATTGGGGGCTGGGGAGGCAGTAATTTTATTGTCTTGACTTTTTCCAGCATCGATCGCACGTGCGTTTCACCACACTTACTTTTGTTTTCGGGCGCCATAAACGTTGCTCAAATGTCAGTCCTCCTCCACCCCACCCCACCCCCTTTTTTCTTGCTTGCAAAGCCGTTGCAAAACTTCTGACTCGGGGCGAAAGTGTATTTTAAATTAAGGAAAAAAAAAAATGCCTCCCAAAATGAACACCAAGACAAACGCTGACTGAACACAGCATGGCTCGTCTGAAGTTCTTGCGAAAACCGGAAATAAAAATCAAATTTTCTGGAGGGTCGTGAACGCTATTGGTTAATGTATTATTGATAGATTTTCCCGTCTATTGTGAAATGTGCGCCTTTGGTTGCAGCGCTGTTGTATTGTTTTTGCTTGGTATAAGCAGTTATTGCATAATTCTAAAATGTGTTGTCGCATTCAACATTGAGTGTAAGATATTCACAAAGTTACTAACCGTAAAAGAAATTATGCCGAAGATAATATTAACTTCGATGAATGCAATTTTAAATACAATTACAGACGCTACAATTGCTGAACAGTAACCTCAGAACGAAAACAAATCTTTTATGATTACAATCTATCAATCTACCCACTAAGAACTGTTACCAAATAGATTGGGATACCGTATAAAAAAAAGGGTTATTATAAGAAGCCATATAGTTGTGGTACACTCATAGACGCTCACACGCATAGAGAAATTTAATACATTTTATTTACGTGTGTTTCTTGACATCCATCACACTATTCATTATTATTTGCAAGTTAATATAATTTGTGAGCAATGATATGTATTGGTTTTATATCTAGATGAGGTTAACTGATGTTGATTTGTGGCTGCGGTGTTGGATGTTGACTTCTTACTCTTGTTCTTCTTTCCCACAGCGCTATTCTTCTCAAAGGACAATCTCTTTCTCTCTCCCCCTCCCTGTATCCCTCCATCTTTCTCCCTCCTTCTTTCTCTCTCTCATACACGCACGCGCGCACTGACTTTCACTTTTGTATTTCGACACCCCAAGCTCATGAAGTTTTCAAACCAGTGAGCTGATGGGAGTTATTACAAACTTGGATGGTCTTCCCCTGTCATACATACCGACAGGCGCACCCACCTCCTCTATTCGCGGTCATCTCTCCATCGCTTTTGCCTTGATAATAAAATTATATTAATAAATATTAATGAGTTGGCCAAAAGTGTGAATAAAATAATCTCTTCTCGTGTTTTCCCCATTGAATCATATGAATAATTAAATATGAATAATTAAAATATTTATATCAATTTGGTTTCCCTGAAAAACCCACATTTCTGCCATCGAATTGGGTGCATATTTAATTATTAAACTTACGCAAGCTCTCAACACTTATTCTATTGTGTTTGTAATAAATACAATAATCTTATAGGCCAAATTATTTTTAAAAGTATTAAATATTATCATATAGCTTTAGAGGCCTTCCTAGCAGTAAATTTTTAAATAGTTGATTGAAAGATTACAAAATAAGAAAATGTTGCCAAAATTACTTCGTTCAAAATAGAACTGCTTTATAATTTCATTAATCCTATCTATGTGTGTACAGAAATAAAAAAAAAAAACGGTGGAAAAAAAAATCCTGCTTTCTGAAAATGTTAGAAGCGCTGATCTTGATTAAAGCTATTCACAGACTAGACTTCAACGGGGGCCACGTCTTCCTGCGTAATATTCTGGAAGTGACTGGTTGAAAGGAACCAATCAAGTTGCGGTATTATTCCGCCTGTCAGCCGTTGACCGGTGTCGTCTGCTGAAATGACGTTATGTATTCTGGATCATAAGATAATTTCCACCCTGTACAACTCAACGTTCGATATGCATACGTTCTCTGTCGTACTCTTCTTCTGTCTCTTCTCTCTCTTTCTTTCTTTTGCTCTTTTATTTTTCAGCTCTTTCTTTCCTTATTTCTTACTGTCACCTTGGTGATACGTTTCGTTCTGTAGATTCTCGTGCTGAGCGCGCGCAGCGGATGATTACCACGACACTTTGGTGGTCAGGCCCAACATGGCTCCGTGTTTTGTTTTTCGTACAAATTGTGGCTTGGCGTAGTCTTGCTGGGTTTTTTGGGTTTTTGTGGGGTTTTTTTTACCTTCTTTAAGTAACTTCCAGCCACTTGTAACTTCGTGTCTAAAACACTTGTGTAAGGATAATCATATGTCAATCACTATATCGGTCACTATGTCGGTCACTATTGATAAACAGGGACAACACTTGTACATTTTTAATAAATGGAAGGTGAATTTCTGGAAATGGCAACCGTTAGCTTTGCATAAATATACATACCTTAAATTCGGAGATGAATTCTTCGCTCCCTCTCCCGTAAATATTCTCGATTCTTACTTGTTGATGTTAATTCAAAAAACTTTTTTTTTTTCATTTGCTCGAAACTTTCGTTTCCTTGACAACACAGTTAAGAGCGCTCGAATTCACCTCGTGTCGGATTCAACAAATTTTACTCGAGTTTTCCCAAAGTTCCTGGAATATTTTCTTCAACTGAGCTGGGTGTCGTGTGATAGTGTCTCTATTCTTTTTTCTCCAATGTCTTCAGAATCTCAACTGCCAATGTGACATTCTGAACAGAGGGACATCAATTTGTGACTAATGTTTGGTGTCTTGAATTAATTAGCGGCCCCGAGGCCTGATCAACGCTAGCCAGTAGCCCTCTCATGCCTCGGTGTTTGTCATTGTTGTCCAAGCTTTGTTTCTATTTCTTAAATAACCATGTTGGCGAGAGGAGGGGGTGGGATGGCTGGTTGGTTGTGATGACGAGGAGGGATTAGGAGGTCGAGTAAGAAAAAAAAAGAGTCGTTTTGACAAGCCACTATTTCCTCGTCAATTCTGCGAATTCCTAGCGCCATAAATTCATCAAGATGAATGTTAATTAAGTCCTAGCTAATCATTAATTTTCATTAGTGGTGAGAAAGGATAAAAAAAAGACAATGTCAGAGGTTCAGGAATCATGGGAAGCTCTATTCTATGTATCACTGTCGTGACATGGAGAGGGGTGGTCCACACGTTGTTCATAACTCAGCATTACCAGCTCTTCTGTATAATTTATTGGTTTCAGTCTTAGGGAAGACTTTTTTTTACACGCGATGTCAAGAAACGCTAGTCCTGGTGTTCTCAACCTGTGGGTCGAAACCCTCTTTGGGGTCGATTTACCATTTACCATGGGTCGTTTAAGACCATCGAACATATGGATTGTTATTGTCTTTTTTTCTATTGCTGTATGTGTGTGTGTGTGGGGGGGGGTGTCGTGGCGGAGTTGGTGACTGTAAAAAGGGGTCGCCGAGCGTAAAAGGTTGAGAACCGCTGCGCTCGACTAACTTGTCAGTGATACGGTATAAATGTCACGTGAAATGTACTTTGTTTGCAAAATCTATGCCAATCGTATTGAACAGAGGCGTAGCTGGGATTGAGGGAGGGAGGGGGAGAATTCGAAAATCCCCCCAGGCCCCAACTTAAGGTGGCCCCCAAAATGTGTGTTTTTTTTTTATTAACATTCATTATGAAATATTATTCAATATGCAAGGGCCCCCAACGAGGTCAAACAACCCGTTGCCCCTAAATGATGGCGAAATTCCTAGCTACGCTACTCTTTTATTTGATTGTTTTCCTTAATCTAGATCTTTTTGGGTTCGTTTTATTTTTTAAGTTGATAAATGTGTATATCGTACTTCACTTTGAACCTTGAGGTAAATTCAAAATTAGTACGTAGAAATACCAAAACAAAGATGTTCCGTCGTCACTTCCGGCTTGTGCTTCTTTTCAAGACATGCGCAGTAGATGAAGTCTCCTAAAGAGCATTTACCTCAAAAGAAATAGACAGAATCGCTTGATTCTATATCTTTTTTGTTTTTAAGGTGCTCGAGTCTTATTGCTGTCTGCGTTATCTTGATTTTTAATTACTGTTTAATTGATTTATGAAATAGCAAAGTAAAACAATTCTAACAGTTTCAGGATTAATGCAAAACTCGAGGATCAACTAGAGGGTTTTTTTTATAATTAAAATTTTGCTTTCCATGAAAATGTACAATTCTTTCCGTCTCTTTCTCTTTCGTGGTTTGCATGATAAAAAAAAAAGGTATATTGATTAATCCATTTTATGAATGACTGTTCCATTTTGTTCGATTATTCTATTGGTTTGACGAAATAAAAGGGGAAGTCAAGTGCCCTTTGATGTCGGAATTTCGATTTTTAAACTTGAGTTTGGATAATTTTGTGTTGTCCTCTCCCTTCCTCTTTTCCCTCCTCAATAATTGCACTCTGCTAGTGTCGCTAGCCCGCAGTTCACGGTCATTGATTGGCTTAGCCTCCCGTAAGTGCAGGGACCAAGAGTCTATCTCAGGTATGAGTGAATTTACGCGAGGATGAACGAATTGTGTTGGTGTGAGTGTGTGTGTCCTGTTGTGTGAGTGGTTTGACACGTGTTGGACGACGCTGGGTACCTCTGAGTGTGCTGTCGTTACTGTAACCATTTAAATTACCGCCTGCATGCGTTTGAGTTTAATGCTGCCGGGGGAGAGTTAATGCGCTGGCGCAGTACGTTGGATCAAAGATGGCTTGAGTCAGTTGTTGAGTTGTTGGAGATAAATTTTTGTTAAAATAACGTGTTTATACTAGATCTGATATAATGCTTATATCAACTCACTCTGTCTGGTTAAAAGTTGAAACATGTTTTTTTTTTCCTTCAGCCATTTCCCTTCCTCGGATCAAGTTAAAACTTTGCGCAATTATTTATTAAATCTGACAAGGCACACTGTACTTTTTTTTTGTCCTGAGCGTCTTAATATGTTATTGATTTCAGAGTATTTTTAACATCATTGACCCATCACTGACCTAGTTCTATCATCATCTCTTCTCCTTCATACGTTTCCTGGTGAACTGAAGAATGCTCTAATCAAAATTGACTGTTCCCTATGTATAATTTGTCGGCGCCCTTCGTTCACACCTCCCTTCCACGTTGATCTCTCCTCCCTCCCTCTCTCTCTCTCTCTCTCTCTCTCTCTCTCTCTCTCTCTCTCTCTCTCTCTCATGGACCAAAGTGTCTCTCGTAGAGCTGCCATTCTCGGGTTAGTCAACTCGAAAGAATCGGCGAGGTTTTAACGAGGGCTTATTGAGGAGTCCCACATTTCATGACCATGTAGAGGCGTTCTTCCCTTTTTCTTTACAGGCTCCTCCTCCTTTCTTTTCTCTTTCTTTTTATCCACTACTCTTTCTTTATTTTCTTACATTTTCTTTCCAATACATTTTCCGTGTGTCGCCATTTCTTTCAATTTATTTCTAATTCGTCTGCTATCCATCACGTGACTTGTATGACATATTAATGAGAGACATATTTGGTTTGTGTTTCTTTCTGTAATGTCAAGACAGATGTGCACCCTAGCGTCTTCCCTTTGGATTGTTCAACAAAATAAACATTTTGAGAATCCCTGACTGCCCATGTCAACCTTACTTGCCCCCATCTCTTCTCAGGACCAGTAACTTTAACTTGAAAGTGTGTAGAGTTAACGTACTTGACTCTTGTACACACGTATAAAACTAATACACGAATTAAAGAAAAACACGCACGCACGCACCCACACTCTCACATGTAAGATCTCTCTGCGATTTACAACGCTTTGATAAACAAAGCCCTTACTAATACATTTTTAAAGCCCTTCTAATGGACTTGTCGCCAGTCTATCACCATCGACTGTCTACGCCAAGCGGTGGTAGCCTTGCTGGGTATATTACACTAAATCTTGATTTTTTTTTAAAGATGTTTAATAAGAAGAAATATGTCTTAATGTTGTTTTTTTTTTAAAGTTTCTACTTTTAACGTCTGCTAAATATGAGATAAAATTTAGCACGGCATTGCTTAGTATATTTTCCATAAGACGTTGTTTGGGAGGGAGAGGGAGTCCTGCTTTTCTATTAACTTTAAAGATACCTAGATTCTAGGTGTTTCAGAATTACTGATTGAGAGCAAAGACAGGCGACACGATGCCTCTTCTAATTTCACGTCTGTTTTGTTCTTATGTGCTTGGCTTTTAAAAACGTCTGGTTGGACCTTTCTTGACAAGGAACATGCGAGAGAGAATGGGGGGGGGGTCAAAAAGTCTACCAGGAGGATTCAAAAGTTAATATCTCCTAGTACTTCAAACCTGGCTACTATTTATGCTTAACATTGTGTTGGACAGCGACGTTCCTAAAGACAAAGATCTTCATTTAACAAGATTTTTGTTTCTTGATATATGGTGGCCTGTTGGTATGCTTGGCTACACTAAAAAAGAATAATAAAGCAACTATTGGTTTTAGTGTCTGTAGCTACCAACACTGCAGCATTTATAAAAAAATTACTTTGCAGTTTATAAATTAATAATTGCTTCTACTTTGTTTAATCCCTTTGTCTCATGTAAGCTTTTAACCCCTTTGGTTATCCTAAGCTTTAATTAAGCTTAAACCGCTTTGGTTCTCCTTTGCTACAAATTATAAAACATGTAAAGTTTTGTTGTTGTTATTGTTTTTTTTTTAAATCTAACGCGCGTTCTTTGTTCAGGGCTTCTCAATTGTTCGTTACACAGCGCTCCTCATAAAAGTCACCATATTTCACTTCTGAATTCGTAGTTACGATAACATTTGACCCCGTGCGCCCTGATCTCTTCCAAAACGAGTCCCATCATTACTTTTGGACCGCGTGCCCTTCTTCCACTTCTCTTTTTTTTTTTTTTTTTTAATTTCGTTTTCTTAAAATATCGCCTTTCCAGAAAAAAACAGGGTTGGGAGGGGGGGGGGGAAGGAACTCCCTGACATCAATTTGTATTTTACAGCCCCCTTGTGGCCAGAGTGTGACAATGGACATCCACAATGGACAGGGCGTAAAGGGAAGGGAGCTTTGGGGACTAGGAATGAGCGCGTGTTCACGCACTCACACAATATGGAACGCTGAATATTGATAGGAGAACTGGGTAGAGGCAAAAATTGGGGGAACATATTTGAAAAAAAAAAAGAGAGAGAGAAACTCATGTCTAAGTTGTTGTGTTTTTTTTTGAGTATTTCAAATGGACTTTTATTTGTTGTGCAGATAGCCTATTTTAAACCTAACTTAAACCCACACTGATATAAACAGTTGAACTTTAACCTTTGAATATATTTTCTGAAATCTATTTTTTTTGTTTCATAAGGCAAACTCATTTAGCTCAGTTGGTCATCAGTGTCGCTTTGGTCTTGATTTCTAGCGGATAATCTTTGTTCCTGATGTATTAATCTTTGTTTCTGATGTATTAATCTTTGTTTCTGATGTATTGATGTTGTTCCTGATGTATTAATCTTTGTTTCTCTTGGACCGTATGACAATTGTTAGACTCTTACATCATTTATTCGTTAAAATCACAAATTAACCCTCTTTTAGCTACTGCAAGTCGTGTCACGCTTTGATAGAATAGGAGACATTAGGAGTGAGTCAGTTCAAGGGTTAAACTTGATGTGTTCAAATAGTCGTCCATCAGATCAGTGGGAGGGATGCTTGATTGATGGAAACATGTAAGTGTTCGTCATATCTATTTTAAGATATCACGTGATGTCTCATTCCGCCCCCACTCCCACGCCACGTGTTTCTCCCCCCCCTCCCCCACTGCCCAGTGTTTCAACCTGATCAAACGCTGGCGGTGGAATGCGCCCCTGGGGGCGAGTTATTTTATGTCTCGTCCGTGTCCTCGACTAATACCACTTCATCACTTGGGCATAGGAAAGCCTCTCCCCCCCCCCCTTTTTTTTTTACCCCATCGCGGGCACACACACACACACACACACACACACAGTGACACAGACGATGCAAGGTAAGTTGTTCGACTTGAGTTGTCATGTGTCAAAAATAGATGTGACAGTAAGTCATAGCATGCTTGAGAACGCGCGTTGTTTTCCTCAACTGGTGTCGGGTCAGCAAGTTAGCACAGCTCATCGTGCATACGCTCCTGCCAAACTGAGGATGAAATGCAAAGCCGTGATGTTAATGATACTAACCTTTCGCTTAGTTTCAAAATTTGTCCTTCTTCGAACTCTAACAACAAACAGCGCAAACACAACAGTTGGACCGAAGACTTAGACTAGATTAAAGGGTGATTATAAAAGCGTATTGAAGCATAACACTCTCAATTTAATCAGTTTGTACATTATTGTTTCATTTAACAAAAAAAAAAGCTTGAAACATCAGAGAGCGTCCACCTGAAACAGAGTGTAATCTTACAAATATAAATAGTGAATTTTTAAATTATTTTTTTGGTGTACATATTGAAGATGTTCACATTAATGGCAGTTATCTGTTCTTTATTTACACTTTGAGGTCACAATTATTTTAATAAGGTAAAAAAAAAGCTGCACATAGATTAATGTTTGGTTTTGAAATGTCTAGTTTATCAATGCTTCCGTATTTTGTGCACCGGAAACACACCCAAAAAAAAAAAAAGTTTACTGTTTTGGGATTCATCTCCATTTTTATGAGAATGTCTGATGTTTTAGACACAATGTTTAACCATTCGTGAATCTTCTAACCTTTCCAGAAACTCTTCAAAGTCTTATTCCTGAACTGTTCTCGGGAATGTATTATTATTTCAATACTAGAAAGTCAACAACCCATCAATAATACAAGCGCCTTTATAACGTTTCTTAAAGTGGTATAGACGGGGGAGGGGGTTAAAGTCAATTTTCAATTTAACTTGCCTGACTGACTGACTGTAGATTGATTTGTGCGTACGATTGTTACACACTACAGAAATGTGACTTTCCATTACGGTGGAACTCTGGGAGGCGAGGGCTTGACTCTCTCGTCGTGCTACTGGTGTCCTCCTCGTGAGTACATGGCCAGTGATGCTCAGATCACACACACATGTACTCACACACACGCTCACACGATTCATGGCGCGTGAGTAGATAGTCAAACGCTAGCAGTTTTTTGTTTTGTTTTTGTTTTTTTTAAACATTTTTACTTTTTCATTTTTTTCTATCTTTTGGATCTTTTTGTCGAACTTGTTTTGGATGTCTATCCAGTGGATGAAATGTTTATTCACATGGGGTTTGGAATATACAATTACTTTACAGTCCTTGATTTGATCCTCTTCAAACTAAGACATATTTTTTCCCTCCTATTTTATGAAGAAATCTACTGTTCTCTTTCGCCTCAAATTCGAACACTTAGAAGAAGAAAAAAAAACGAAATTATATTTTTTTTTTACCATCATGGCTTCTCGAATTTAAAATTTTCAATTAAGCCATTTCTCGCTTGACCCCTAAATTAGCGTTTTTAATCAGACTGGACATTTTTTTTTAAATCAAAAAATAAAACGTGACATTGACATATTAATTTAATTTTAACATTTGTTGTTCTTTTTTTAAACTATCCATTTCTTGAACGGAACTAATGTTTGTTTTTTTGTTGTTTTTTTTTTATTTTTTATCAGTGTTATAACAATACAACATAATCCAGTCCATTTTTTTTCTCGCATTGAATTATTCCTGGATATAGATCTAGTGCTAGGTATTTGAAAAGAGAATATTTTCCTTATGCTTAATTAGTTTATTGAGTCTTTTACAACTTAAGATCATTTTTAATTTGAGGACAGAAAAATAGTGCATATAATAGGTCTTTTTTACTTTGAATAATAAAACCTAATAAAAGCTAAATACATATTATCTCTGTCAGAGTTCCCATGCCTAGAGAAATGAGAAATCTACCGAGACGTGTTCACGCACCAAACAACAGCACAAAGACAATAATCATCCTTTTCGATAGGCCCAAAAAATAAAAAATGATCGAGAATGAAATGCAATGTGTGAGTGTGTCTGTGTGCACGTGCTTGGTGACTTATCTCATCCCCCCCCGCCCCTCCCAGTTTCCGGCCAACCCGTTTTAGCTTCGTGCTGGCTGTCTTGGGTTCAGATCTTATGCTAATCGGCTTTAAGCAATCTATGGATGTCCGCTGTGCATGAAGTCAGTTTACGTGAGAGCGCGCGAGTCAAACTGCTCACGTTCAAACATTTTCTAAACCGTTGGGCATCGCCCCCCCACCCAAGACATAACGCATTACGCAGTCTGTTGAGAGATGATCTTCGTGTGCTTGGCCTTGGGGCTTGCTGTTTTCAAGTGGCACGGAACATGATGGGCAGAACGCTTCACTTGCTCTGTAGATGTGGGGCAAATCACATTTGAGATGGGGGGGGGGGCAAAGCTACGGGCCTGCTAAGGGTTTCACTCAGATTTGTTTAGGGGCTAGGATATCAGTCGGCATGGACTTGAGTTGTTTTTTTTTAGCCCTCGTCCTCACCTCGCGCTCACTAGCCTCTTTAGTGACACTACATCACGTGACAAGACTTGGGCGTGTCTTGAATACGTTAAATGTATGACCTCCCTGTCTAATGCTGGGTTAGTATCGTAAGAACTTAAAGAGCTAGGTGAATGACTTATAAGTTTTGTTTCTTTGTTTCTTTGTTTTCTTTTTTTGGAACAAATTTTCACTATTATTCCAGTAAAAGAAAATATATATTTATTAAGGTATATAAGTAATGAGAAATGGAAACTTTTCGAGTATGTCTGTTGTGTTATATTATATAGACTAGGAGGAAAGCGTCAAGAGTAAAGAGATGTTCATCAATGGCTCGAAAGCTATAAATAAATTAACGTTTTGGTGTATCCGGTCTACCGAAGAAAGGAAGTGTAGATAAACGATGTTGTTGTTATTTAAAGTTATCTCAAAATTTTTATGCATTTTTTTTAGCACTGCAGAATTAAATGTTCTGCGCTGGTATGTTCGTAGTTCTTTTTTTTAAAATCTAGTTAAAACACCGAAGCGCCTTTGACATTGTTTAGTTTGTCGTGAAACGCCAATATAACAGCATCTCTCTTTGCTGGGGTACTGTTCACTATATATTTTTCCCAATTGTTTCTTATTACTTGTCTTGCAACTTTAGTATACTTAGCATTGATTTAATTCGGTAATGTATTCGACTGAGCGGCCTGCAACGACGAGGGTAGAACTATGAATGTGATGAAAGTTATCGGAAAATTAAGCAGAATTTG
>JADKLZ010019999.1:0-19884 GCA_021533235.1 Biomphalaria straminea | reverse complement strand
CACTATAATGGCAAAGTAATGAAGCGCTTTCTTTTGTGGAGTTAATGCCCTTAATTATTGACGATCTTCTTTGTCCTTCAGGTCAGTCAGTTGAGCTACAATACCTGCATCATCGGTAATCCCAAAGACGCCAACCTCATCCTCAACTGCAACAACCCGGAGCAGAGGAGGGCGTTCACCCTGCTGATCTTTGAGTTCCAGCCCATTCCGGGCATCCCGGACTTCCAGGCAGGGAACAACTACTATTTCATATGTAAGTATTTTAATAACTTCCCCACACTCGCAGGCAGTGGCTTTGTCTAGGTTGTTATGCTAAAATATTTAGGTTACAAGTGGGTCTTCTAAAAATACAGCAATATTCAGATTAATATCAAGTGTAAACATGTTCGTGTCTATCACCACATACACCATCGCCTTGTTGATCAATTAAGAGTCGTTACTCAATACATTTATATAAGAACGACTTACATATCACACAATGCAGTATCGCTAGTGCTAACCTCATTGCTGTACATAAAGTAATGAAAACAATAAGTGTTCAAACCAGGATATAAACCTTTTTTTTTTTGCAAGAGAAAAGCGCATTCACCTTGTCACGAGACCTTTCCTATCGTCAAGGTGCCATATATAATAATATCTCTTCTGTCGATGATAAATGAAGACTTCGCCAACTTTATCTTGAGATGTAATAATAAAGTTGCTGTCCGATAGGAGAGTATACTTGTGATTGCCGGGGAGTCTAACTTGAACACGTGGTTGATGACAAGCGACTTGATTCAAGTCTTGTAGATGAATTAATTGAATAAATGTAGATCTAGAATTCACAATTAAAAAGACTTTCTTATAGAAAACAATATTCAGGAACTTTATTTGAACAAAACGTAAGTACAACTTATGTACAATGTAGATCAAATAATATGAAATAAAATCACAAAGGCTTATTAAACAGAGCTCTAACAAAGCATGACCTGCTTCTATGAATTTACTTCTCTCACTGATTAATTCGCGCTGAAATTATAAGCTCTAGGCGGAAGTCAGGTGACTTCTTCTTTAAAACAACCAATAGAATCAAATCTTCCAGATCGAGCCAAGCTTTTCTTGGAATAACTATAAATAACTTCGTCAGCAAAGAGGATTGACCTTTGACTTGTGCAAACTAACAAATACATAATTTGTTTATGTGACACACCTTCTAAACTCGACCATCCAGACCTTATCACATTAGTACCCCCCTAATTCTCAAAGTGATTAAAAAAAAAAGCTCTTTCCTGAGTACAAACGTGTTTTTCAAGTAATTCCAACGTGATCAAAAAGTACTTCAGTTTTTCTTGTTTTTTTTTTTTAAACTCATTTCATACACGCCCTTTTAAGAATCACATAAAAACCTTGGAATTTTTGTTTCTTGAGCTACATAAGAAAATGATTCTATCACTGGTATTGAGTAGAATGTACCTTGCATTGACTCTGTTGTAATTCTTCAACGTACAACGAAGTTAGAAACTACTATTGTAGTCATTTAGCAGACCAACATTATGGCAGCATGATCAATGGAACAATATCAAGGACGCTCAATGGAACCTCGTTCTTGTCAACTAACTAAAAACTACAACTGGAAGAGCTTAAACTTTTGGACTATTTTCATAGACATAAATCAATATAGACTGGAAAAAGGAAATAACTTCATGTAACTTGAAAACATGTATATCTATTGTATTCGGATTTCCGAATTCTGAAAAATTGAAAAATTGCATGATCTTCAGTCTTAGAGATTAAACAAAATTTATAGACACAGAATTGCAAGTCTCACAATTTCGTTTCGTTTTGCTCTTTTATCGGCCAGTCTATGGTTCTTTATGTCTATGACTATTTCATTCTGCACTGCTATTAAGTAGGCCTACACAAATATAAACACATTACCTTAGAAAAAAAAAACCTAGCTAATTAAACACTTCCTTTTATTGTGTACACCAGAAACACAATATCTAAAGATCTCCAATAATCTCAGTAAGAATGAAATTATATGTTATTTATAAACTTTTCATTCGTCCTCAGCAACTTCCCATGGTACGATCAACACTTTAAACAATCAGTTCGAAGGAGCCTGCAAGTCACACAATATGAAGATGGTGCTGAAAGTTTTACCTAAATCCACGGACACAAATAAAGGTGAGGGAGCAAGAAACAGAGTATTAGTACCTTTAAAACAGAATTTGAGAACACTCTAGATAATTGGTCTTTGAGTGAATGTGATATAACTTTGATTGCTAAACATTCTTCTGAGTTTTGTACACATCATTGTGATATATATATATAGGCGCTTAACTTCCCACTACGAGGATCTCAAGATTGAATCCCTCTAATGGGGACTTGGCATACACTGGGGCAGTAAAATTGGTTGGTCGTTGTGCTGATCACATGACTCCCTCGTTAACATTAGGTAGTTAAAACAGATGAGCTTGACATGCAATTTTCCCCCATGAATCTCAAGCTCAGAAATGGGGATATCTTTTTTTTTTTAAATTAACCTGAGAGGTTTGGGGCTCGAGTCTAGATCCTGATGTAGACTAATTAAAAAAAAAAATTCAGAAATTGGCCAGGAACTTATGTTTTTGCTGCGTGCCTAAATACAGCACAGAAGACTTCTTCAAGACAATTCAACGTCTGAGACTTTCAAATTAGTGAAAGACTTGTATCAACAATAGATCTGGTCGTATGAATGGGAAGATGATATTCTCATGCTGAGCTTTTGTTTATTCTGTGTCAGGTAATACTAATATCAACACAGGCAGCCAGGACACGGTTACTACCAAGCCCACGTCAGCCACGACCACAACTACAACCACCACGACTACAACTACGACGACAACCACGACAACCTCAGCCACCACAACAAGCAGTACAAATCGTAGAACTCAAACAGGTGAGTGACCTAGATCTATACACTTTTTGAACCTCCATCTTTGTAGCTTCATCATTACATTTAGTCCATGCTTATATTTCTTTCATTTACAATGTTCTATTTTTGTTTTCATTCATTAGTATTTAATGATTTTTTTATTTTAACAATTTTGCTTAAAGTGAGCAAAGGGAAATAACTAGCAAAATGTAATCATTACTTTATTATTTCCCTTACTTTTACTTCAGAATTTTTTATAAATCGTAATAGGTAGTAAGCTATGTAATTATAATTAATTAAACAAATATCTATTATAACATAATACTAAATTTTTATGTCATTAAATACAATTCAATAAAAATCTGCAATGCAGTTATTTCTTTTCCCCTCATGATTCTTGTCACAATTTCACAAAAGAATCGAGGCCTATTTATTTCCAATCTTTTTTAATGAAGTTTTATATGTCACTCAGTGTAATAGTTTTTTTTTTCTTCTGCTTTTAGTGAAGGAAAATGAAGATTTAATTCCTGGGTCAGAAGGATTTCCCTCTGACGACACAGTCATAAAAAGCAGAGACAACCCTAACATTAATTCTGGCATCATCGCAGATGCAGGCAAGATAGAGAACTCTGCCCCCTGTTTATCCTGCCACAGTGTCAGCAGTTTAGTTTCCTGTATAGCATTTAGTGTTATATTAACTTTGACCTTATTAGCATGCTAGTACCTGCAATGAATTGAGAATGACAGTAGTGAGTTAGATTGAATGATTCTCTGAATGATTCGGTATGTGAGACTTGTCATATTAAAACAAATATTACCTTTTTGTTGTTTTTTTTGTACCTGTTCATTCCAGTGATGTAACACAGGGGGTTGTTAACGAAAATTCATTCACAGTGGTTGAGTATGAGCGTGTCAACAATTCATTTTAAAAAAATGGCTGATGGCGGATAATTCGTTTGATTCATTATGTTTCACGGAATTCATCCACATTGGCCTTGCTTTCCAATGTTAACCCCTTATTGGCCCATGATGGGAATGTTCACATTAAGAATGGGGTTGAGAGGGGGGATAACATAGAGATGTGTATATTTTTGTTTATTGTTGATGTTTTCAACACCAATCTCAACTTGCTGAATGCCAACACATTTCTGTTACTATGATGTCACTACATTCATTCCCATGTCATCCTAGGTGTCCTTGCTAATGGACATGTTTTTTCTCCTGAGGGTAGAAACTCACGAGGCTCGTGGGGAAATCAAGTGTGGTTATAGTCCAGTGAAAAACAAAAATGTTCAAACTCTTAAGCATGTCATAAGTAACTACAGACATGGGCCAATTATTTTTTTTATATAAATGCTACATTCTATTACCTGGCTATAACTTTTTAAAAAGTGCTGCAGTAAGTTTAAATATATAAATACAAATTTTTACAGTTTTACATTAGTAGTATGTATTTCCTTAATTAAAATAATGGAAAATTATGCGTTGTTTGAAATTTTTAGAAATATTTTTTTTTCCCACATTGCCACACCATTGTCTGTAGTTTTGCCCTTTGTTATTCCAATTCTTATGAAATCCATTTAAGGCTTTACGGTTTCCTCATTTGTCTCTGACTTAACGCTTTTTTTTAAAATACTTTTTTTTGTTTTTTTTTCCCCCATATATTCACAAAAAGCCAAACAGTTTTCACATCCTTGTTGAATATTGCCTCCCTTTATCTGTATTATCTCCTAATGTCTAAAATCTTATGTATAGTCTTGCAGTTATTTTATTTTTTTCCGTTTTTGTTTCTCTGTTTGTTCTGTGTAATCATTGTGATACATTTTTTTCTTGTCTATTTATTAATCCTGAAATTTTTAAACAATTATTTCATCAGTCAGTGTCCTGGACTGTTTAATTTTTAGATCAACTTCTTTTAGAGAAATTAAATTTTCATTTTTTTTTAAAAATAAATCGAGCTACTAGAAACTAGGTTTATTCTAGGTTAAATACTTCTGTGCACAAATGTCTGATCATGTATATCGAATGTAGATCTAGTTTAAATATTTAACCAATCCTAACTTTGGCTTTGAGAATTTTAGCTTGCTTAAACTTCCATCTGTCACTAGCATTATCAACGACAGTAGCCATATTTGTTTCCATTTTTTTCTTTCTTTTCTACTGTGTCGAAAACGGAAACTTTTTTTTGCAATTATTTAAAAACATTCACACATCACAAGAAAGGAAACAAAATAACTTCAACTTCTTGCCCACCAACAATGCCTTACAGCGTTTTTTTTTTTTTTTTTTTTTTTTTTTGCATTATCTATAAATTTTGATGTATACATATATTGTATGGATATAATCATATTGTAGGAATGATCTCTCCATTCCCTATCCCCATTTACTATAAATATTCTAGAATATCATATTTCATTTGTAGTTTTTATTTGGGTTTCTAAAATTTATATATTTTTATTAATTTTGTCACCATTATACTTCAGAGTAAGCATTATTTTTAATATAAAATTATTTTGCTACAAGATGATAGTCAGATTTTTAAAATTTATGTTTAGCTTTGTTATTGATGAAGAAAAATTAGTTACTTGAGATTTTCAAACAAAAAATTTTTAACATCTTATTTCTAATTTGTTTTTTTCTTCTCCACATTTTTACATTATTGTACATACTCATTATTGCATAGCCTATGTACGTTTCTATGTAATCACCCAGGTGAACTTGTATAATATGATCCTAGTTGTTACCATGGTAACAGCTTTCTTTACTTGCCAACTACTATTGTGATTTTTAAAATAAAATAATTTCACTGTTGTCGAATGTAATTTTGTACAAGAAATTTTTTTTTATGACACCACTCCCCAGACACACAGCCCCCCCTCCCCCTTTGCCTCCATTTTTGTTTCTGTACTGTCAAACACATTCATTGAACTGACCAATCAATTTGCTTCTTTGTTACTGAATGATGTAAAAACTAAAAACACATGAGAGTTTCTGACCAATGACTGAACATATTTATGAATCTGTGATGATGATTGGTTGTAAATTAGTTGAGTGCCAGATTTTTTTTTCCTCAAAATTCTTTCATTGTGTTTGTTTCTAAGTGTAGTTGTGTGTATGTTTGCATGTAAAATTGCAACATGTTGCAAAATCTGTTTTAGGTTTTAATTTCTATGTACAATTTATTGATTTATGTTTTTTCATGTTTTCATACACAAATATTTGTATAAAAATTTTGAACATTAAAACAAAATGGAATAATTTTTTTTTCAAACTTTTTGTTTAGTAGAATCAAGAATTATTTATTAATCTATGTTTGTTAAGTTAATAATTTAGTAAGAATATATATTTTGTATTCAATAATTAATTTCAGAATTTAATGTTGCTACAATTTCATTTGTTAAACCTTAACTTTGACTGGTCACTGAGCTTCAATTAATGTGTTTTAAACATTTTTTTTTCCTTTATGTTAACCTGCACTGAACTATACAAGTTTGGCTTTGTTACTCCAGAATGTATGAGTGTTTGTGATATGTTTTATTGTTTTGTACAGAGTAGAAAGAAGGTTGGCTGTTTTATGGGGGCGACAGCAAACACTACACTAAAGTAATTTATTCAGAAGTGGGAGGGGGGGTCAGTGTTACTGTACATAGACTGACAATAACAAGACAAGGAAGTTACGTCAACTAATTTGAATGATTGTCTCTTGGATTCAATGTAACATAATAATTGCAAGTTGCGGATTGAATTGGATTGATTGGGGTTGAATCAGATTCACTTAAGTTGAATCAGATTGATTTGGGTTGAATTGGATTGACTTGGGCTGAATCAGATTGAAATAGATTGAATCGAATTGACTAGGAATGAATCAGATTTATTGGGGTTGCATTGGATTGACTTGCATTAAATGAAGTTTGAATGTTTGCAATGGAGTGACTGTGAAAACATGGTTGTAGATATTCAGATTGGGCCTTTCTTCCCTGTGCATGAGAGTGGTGCTTAGTTTTATCTCTGAACAGCCATATCACATCAACATATCACTTAGCTCTGGTTGTCTTGGTAACTGTTGATACACAAGCCTCATTTTATTAGTCAAATTTTTAAAAAGAAACTAATCTTCTATCATTTATGTCATTGGTACAGTATGTTATGACAGTAACGAAATGTCTTTATCTACATATCAGTTAAAACAAATTTGTTGAATGTAGAGCTATAACAGTTTAAAAAAAAAACTGATTAGTGTAAATAAATGTATGAACTCAAGAACACTTTTCATTGCTAAATGATCAACTTTGGAGGGTTTTTTTCTTTTTTAATACATGAAAGCTTGTTGAATTAGCTGATTAGGTTGATAGCTATTTTAGTCTGATAGATAACTCTCTATATTTAGGTCTGTGGTTCAATTAAGGCAACATTTTGCCAATGATTATTGAAAAAAGATTAGCAAAAAAATTATTATTATACAAAAATATGCTGGATATATAGGAATAAATGGTACATATGTCATCATGATACATGCATTTATATACAAAGAAAAAAATATATAGTTCGGTGATTATGGTGCAATAAAAGTAGGCCTCAAATATATAAAGTCTCTTTTAAGTTTCAACCTTCATAGAAGAATAGGAAAACTCACTACTAAATAAACTTTTAAATGTTTTTTTGTTTCTTTTGTACACAAAGTTGTGCATATTTTTAGATTAACCAACTACCAGGTTTTTTTTCATATGCTTACATCTGGTAATCTGTCTTGTCTGAACAGTTCATTTGTTGTTACGGCCTGGTGTGTGACTAGTGTGTACGCAGCATAATAAACAGAACAGTAATTCAGTAGAACAAATATTTTCTGATGAAGAGCTCATTAATCTTTTTTTTTTTTTAATTAGGCTATTTCAAGAAATGTCTTTTGTTTCTATTGAAATTAAAGATTCAACTTCAGATTTTTGTAATTAAGAGTATGTACATTATTAGTGCTATATTATATTCTTTTTTTTTTAATCAAATTGTTTTCTTGCTGCTTTGGTTATTTAGGGATAAAATTTTAGTGTAGGCATACATATGATGTACATAGGCTATTAAATAAAATTGTGTGGCTTGATGTTGCTGAGAGGATGTCCAGATATGGCATGTGTGGCTGGCTGTCTGTCTGCCTATGTTGTTACATGTTACACTTGAAAAAAAAAACTGTAAAATTTTTATGATAAAATTTTGTAACAATTACATTGAGAGTGTGAGATCAACACTTGAAGAAATAAATTTATGAACAATAGATGTGTGTCTCTTGTATATTCATAAGCATTGTCCTACAATGGATTGTAATGTTCAATAAGTAGAAGTCCTACAATGGATTTAAATGTTCAATAAAGGAGAATTGCACAGTACAAGCAAAATATATTTTAAAAATCATTTAAACAAAAAACAACAAAGATTAAGGGAAAGAAATCTGCCCTTAAAAGTATATAAATAATTTACTAGCTATTTCCATTATTGTAAATCAAACAAAAGAATTAATTACCATTAATTAATTGGCTACTTGAGTATTATTGCTTATTGATTAATGTTTTTGTTTTTAGGTATAACATATAATTGTTTAAAGTATCAACTTGATTGGTGAAAGAAATTGAGTTATCAATTATTATGGAGGCTAAACCCAACAAGAATATCTGTGAATAATATAGTATCAGTTTATGATATTATGTTGTTATCAAACAAGGCAATCAATTACAAGTAGTCAATTGTCTAATAAATTTGCGAAGTTTTAATTTGATGGTAGAATGGGCGTAGGAGAAAATAATGTGTAAACACTTGTTACCTAGAGACAGCCAGATATAATGACTTTATATATATATATAGCTCCTCCTTCGTGTTCGAAGATGAGCACATTTCTCAATTCCTATGGACTCGAAGATGGCTGTATAGTCCAATCTTCGCTTTGAAAAGCCGGCCGCATATGTGGCATGGGTGAGTTTTGTCAGTTGCAGATAGGCCTGCTTTTTCTCTCTGCTTTCTGTTGGTTCTGCGCTCTATCGCACTGGCCACTCTTCTTGCATGACTTTATATAAGCTTTGTAAAAACTGATTTCTTATTTTCCAATTGATTGCCAGAGATCCTTGTTTACTTGAAGACATAACAGAATTCTTCTTTATGAAATAAAATAGTTTAATCCTTCTTGTAGAAATAACGAAAAGATTGAACAGACGCTTGAGACTAGACCAAGGCGCAGAAATACATTTAATAATTCAAATTCAATTATTGATTCGCGACAGTAGACCTAGCCTGATGCTGAAACTTATGGAATTAATTCCACCACACAAAAACACACTTTTCTGACATAATCTTGTCTCTTCTTATAGCTTTTCAAATCGCAGGATCTACTAGAGCAGGGGTGTGCAAATTACGAAACGCGGGCCACATGCGGCCCGCCGAAATGCTTTATGCGGCCCGCGGAAACCTAAATAAATCAAGTGTGCCCACACATTACACGTATAAAAATGCAATTATAAAAAATAAATAATTGTTAATATCTATAGAAATTATTGAAACTTTTGATTCTTATAAAATCTTATCATTTATAATGAAGAGGCTAAAGAAACATTGTCTGTAAACGTCCTTCTAAAAAGCTTAAAGTAAATGAAGATTATATTTAATAGCAATATTTCGATAAATTTAGTAAAAGACATAATCCCAGACCAGTATCTATTCAATGGTATGAAGAACTGTGTTGAAAGAGTTGTGTTACCTTATACAAGATGGCAAGGGTAACAACTGATCGGACCCTTGAATTAGAAAAACAGCCTTTTTAATAAAATAAAGAAAATATTCCAACCATAAACTAGTAACTGGAAAGTTTACACAGATCTACATTAAATTCGAAAGTATTATGATAATAAAATATAATAATGTTTGAAGAAGCCAGCAATCGAAATTAAAGCTTTATTTTTTTACCTTATCTGAAAGGAAAACTATTTCTAGTGAAATGGTTGAAAAGTACAAGACTTAATTGGATTTCTTGATCGTGGAATTTTATAGCAAATTTTAAGACGTCAAGAACTTGAAATCAGTTTTCAATAGCCTCAGCTCACCATTTAATGCAGAAGCTGACTCAACTCCAGATGACATACCTCCAAGCAAAGTATGACCTGAAAGAGAAGTTCCAGTCAGTTCTTTCACTGGAGTGTCATGGGTGCCAGAAGCGGTATATCTACACTTTAAGAAACGTAAACTTTCACATTTTATGGAACCACATTCATCTTTGAACAAGCTTTTTGAAAATTATCAAGTGTTAGAACAGGTTGATGCTCATTGAAGGTAATTTGACAGTAGTCACACACACAAAAAAAAAAGAACAACTATTAAGTTGGTTTCATAGTTCCGGAACATTATGCATAAGAATAAACAGTTATATACTTCATAGTAAGTATTACTATACATTCGTGATGAAATGTTGAATGTAAATGCACTACTCGGAAATAAAAAAAAACATTCGTAAAATTAGTTTAAGCGATTGGTAACTCTTGTTGTAACTTCTCAAATACAAATATATATGCGGCCCGCCCAGGCACCAAATTTTGTTAATGCGGCCGTCGGTTGAAAAAAGGTTGCTCACTCCTGTACTAGAGGAAACTAATTTGTTTTTCTTTACCTGATTATCACCCCTAGTTTGGGGTCATTTTAATTTCGTTTTTGTACCTTGAAGGTGATATGATTGGCAAAACGAGTGTTGGAAATTAGAATGGCCAGAAGACCGAATAAGCTAATACATCACTTTATTAGAGACTTATAGCTAGGCTAATAGACATAGTAATAGTAGATCTATTGGACCACACGAAGACCTGCTAACTATTTCGAAAAAAAAAACGGAAATTAAAACTCTATGGCCATATTACAATATTTTAACAAAGATCTTCCTTCAGGGAACAGTACCAGGAGAAAGAAGATGGGGCAGGCATAGAAATAGAAATCGGGACGGGCCTGCTATTGAAAGAGGTTCTATTCAAGGCAAAAGTGAGAGAGAAGCCTAGAAAGACGGTTGACAGATCTTATTGACATTTGATCGTTTGGCCTTTTTTTTTTTTTGAAATAAAAAAATGTCATTCAGTTTTGTGCAAGGCTCCACCAATTGGAGGCTGCCAAAGTTTACCTATGCCTATGGCCGGCCCTAGAGACGGAGATGTGTTACAAATAGATTTAGGCCAGCATTTATTGAACTGTGAGTCACACGTGAAATGCTTACGAATGGAGAGGAAAAGTTGCATTTTTTTTTTCAAGGTCATAACATCTGTTGTAAATGTCTTGTAGTTACAAATCCATAGTTCAGTATTAGTGTGGTATAAAGGGGACTCGAAGAAAGTCTACATAGCTGCTCGATCAGTCAGCACATCCGTAAACCTAATTCAGCGTTCTTCTTTTACTTTTAATACTGAACACTGGAGAATTCTCTGACAGCCACAGAGCAGAAAGGGAAGCACTAACACTAGCTGCTACTATGCTAGCTAATCATCCAAGTTCCCCACACAGTTAGATTGTCTTGCTGACCGATGCGAAGACAACCCTTCACGGCTTGCAGAAGTCTGGATTCTCTTGTGTTGAAAACCTCAGAGCAGCACTGAAAAAACTCAACAACAACAGCAAAAAAACTGTTGTTCAGTGGGTGCCAGCTCATATTCAACTAGAGGGAAACGAGAAGGCTGACTCACTTGCCAAGGACGGAAGAAGTGGCTCACAAATGAACTCTGCACTGTACCCGGAAGAAATGAAGAAATTAATTATAAATAAAATAAATGAGAAATGGACAAGCTCACATCCAAATCACAAGAAAGATGATGCTTACTATAAGCTATCCCGACAAGATCAACGTGTAATCTTTCGACTCAGGACCGGACACAACAGAATGCGACAACACATGTACCGGAAGCTCAAAATTGGAACCAGTGATATCTGCCCATGTGGAGTGTCATCAGAGAATGCAGACCACGTCATCCAAGACTGCGCTCTTTACCAAGAGGCCCGACTAAGACACTGGCCCCAAAACACCCCAATAGAAAGAAAACTATATGGAGAGCTCCCTGATTTGGAAACCACTGCGCAGTTCATCTCAGATATTGGTGTAGTGATCTGAACCCTCCAACATAACAATGAGAACGAAGAAGAAGAAGAAGAAATACTGAACACTGACTTGCAAAGTCACAACCTGTGGGCAGTTTAGACCAGTAGCTCTTCGTCACGTCGCAGGTCTGTAACCCCTGACCTCGCTTGATGAGTTAGCCAGAACGAAAAGATAAGAGAAACGTTTTGTATACATATAGATAATCCTTATTAGTGTTAATTTTATATAATTATAGGACATGAAAGAAATAAAACATAACATCATATCGTAATTGATAATATTTGATCTGTAATTTCTCGAAGGTTTCAGTCATTATATAAATTACTGCGTTTCCCCCAGCTTGCGCCAAGTATTTTTAAAGTGATAATAGGCTCGCGCAGACAAATAAACTAAATGCAGTCCACAGTGGCACAGAAGTCTGAGACAGGTGTGAACAACACATAGCCGTAAGTGTTAGATCGGAGTTTCCGTCTCCTAGAGACATAGGCTGGCTCCCGACCAAAGCTATAGAGCCCAGTCTGTCCATTCGCCAGTGGTGTATCTAGGATGGGGGGAGGAGGGGGGAGAATTTTAATGGCTGCCTGGTCGAGCGGTTTGCACGCTGGACTTGTCAATCCAAGGCTGAGGCCCAGCAGCAATTTGGTCTTAATTTGGCATTTATAAAGGGCAATACAAACCGGATTAATTAAAGAATTTAAAATTACATACTTTAAATACAAAACAAATAAAAAAAACATATTAAGCTTTTAAAAAAGTGAATAATTTGCAACTTTATCGAAATAAGCGACAATCGGGACTACCCATACTTCTCAAACAAACTCTCTCGATCCCCCCACCATTCCTGTAATACTACGCATAAGTGTATAAACAGACTAGAAAAAAAAAAGAATGGGACGAAATGGAGACTATTGTCCCCCCCCCCCCAAACGCACCATTATAATTATAATGGCTGCCTGGTCGAGCGGTTTGCACGCTGGACTGTCGTTTGGATTTATCGATGGTCCCGGGTTCAAACCCTGCCCGCTCCCATCCCCCGTCGTCCTGCGGGAGGTTTGGACTAGGAAGTAAACTATCTTCAACTCTGAAGGAACATTCGAAACATGTAAAACAAACAAAAAAAAAAAAAAAAAAAAAACGAAAATATCTGAAAAAACCATTTAAAAAAAAAAAATGAATATAATTCTTTATATCCTATAACGCAGTGATGCCCAACCAAATTCGACCGGCGGGCCATTTTTGTTTCCGTCACTCGCTTCGTGGACCACATGACAGAAAATGTATTAAAAAAAAAAAAGAAAAGAAATGAAATTGACCTGAAACAATTTTATTTTAATGCCGTGTCTCTCCTCATGGGATATTTGAAGTCGGTCTTTGTTTTTACGGGTCGGAAAATGGCTTTTGGTCTCTACTTACAATGTGAATATCATTGTAGCTATTTTACCACTCATTGTCTTGTCTCTATTTGGGAAATATTCAAATCGATGTTTTTAATTTTCCACAAAAAAAAAAGTGAAGATACCTTCATTTTTCATGTTACATTCAACATTCCAAGTCTACTTGTAGTTTCTTCGTCTCTCCCATTTCATAAACATACACATGTTCAAAGTCATGATACCAATCCATCAGAGAAAAAGTGAGGACCTAACATAGGTACAGATACTTTTTTTTTTCAATTTTTTTTTTTTGGAGGGAGGGGATTTTCAACACTTTGTGTAGACCGTTCGGCGGGCTGGATGGAGCCACGTCGCGGGTCGGATCTGGCCAGCGGGCCGTATATGTGACAAAAATAAATTTCGCCCACTTATGGTATCACTCGATAAAAGGGATTTAATTAATTTATTTTAGTGTTCCATTTTATTCACGTAAATTTGGCACACATACAACAAAAGGCACTATTACCACCTCCCCCCCCCCCATACCTCTCGCCAGACTTCGATGTCATCTTGGGCCTTCTTAGGCTAACACCTGTCTAGTCAAACTGTCAACAAAGGCCACTTGTCGCTAATCTGCCCTTGACCGGGGATAGTTCAAACATTCAACTATGTTTAGCACGACTGTCTTATCTCCACGTTGGGCCCATCCTATGTGGATTATTCCTTGGCTTACGATATCTTCGGCTTTATCTTTGTTCAAAGAGATAACTTGCGCCACCACAGGTCATGCCCCTCCCAAGGTGGGTCCCTAGCCTATTGTGCACCCTGACCACGCGACAGGATATGCGTAATAGCTAACCCATCCCGTTTCCTGTCCACCTTAGCCTTTTAACTAGACATAGCGAGTAATCTTATTCTCATTCTTTCCGAGAGCTGCCTGGAGTAAACACGCTTGTCTGAGCTTACGCTTACTATATACTATATTCATTTAATTTCTTTTCCTTACTTGGATTGGTGGTAAGCTTGTGTAAAGTGTTTTAGTAACCTCTTACTTACTATGTGTATTTATATATCTGTGCATTTATTTAGTGCATTATATTTGTGTACATATTTGTGTAATTCTTATCTTGGATTATGTAAGTAGTCACCTTATGTATTATGTTTTATTATCATGACTTGCACGACTAAATAGTCAAAGTCATCCACTTTATCTGGACTAGAATTATCTGTAATTCTTTCCACATGTATTTAGCTCCTTAGCCATCATTATTTATCGTTGATAAATCATCGCTCAACACGAGCCCTATTATTATTATTGATAAATTCCTTGACCGGGAACTATCATAATATTTATGTAACATGTCTTATTACCAAGTATATTTTACGCTCATCCCGTGACAAGGAATGCCGTAATTATTTATGTACTATATTCTATTTTATCGGCCTGTCGGCCAGATTATGTTGCTTAGGTAAAACCATGTAAACATTATCTTATTTGTCTTATCCTATCATTATCTTATCTCGGTTGATCGCCTTGATTTTTAATTGCGCACTGACCCTGCGCTCAGGATAGACTTGAATTATTTCCCCTTGTATTGAATTTTAACTTCAAGATATTGTGTCCCTTGAACGGGCCCTGTTTCCATTCAACCGTACCCTATTGTTCAGGCCACACGGCCAGATGTAAACAATAGCCACCTGGTCACTGACCATCAGCCATCTCCTCCCCCTTCCCCTTTCATCTCGTCATCTTAGCTATTCGTGATGATCTCACCTTGGCCGGTATACATTACTGTTTACCATTTATCCTCCTTTAGGAGACCCTCCATTTATCGTAGTCTCCCCTTATAGAATACTATATTCATGGGTTAGCTCCCTTGATGTTTGTGAAACTAAGTTATAGTTTCTTCGCATCATTATTACATTACTATCTGTTGTCTCCCTTTTTGAGACTTCACTATTTTATTAATTATATTATGGTCTCCCCTGATGAGATGTAATAATTTAATTAATTAACTCCCCTGACTATTGTGAAACTAGATTACAGTTTCTATTTAAACATTCTGAAGATGTCCTTCACGAAAAGGCGTCTACCTCCCAGTGTCATCATTATGGCTATGACGATCTACGCATCTCGTTGCAGCTTTTATTACAGGCTCCATCTACTCGAAGCCCATTACTGCGTAACGCTGTTACCAGTCTGCTGACACCAGATCTGAAGATACCAGCCTTACCTACTACACACAAGTCCGATCAAGAATCGCTTGCCAGAAGATCCGTCCCTGCAGCTACGTATAGTTGGACTGTCCCGTGCGCTAGGATCGATCACGCCAGCCCACCCACAGACAACTCAGCATCAGCCACACCAGTCTCGTCAGAGCAACATAGGACTTAAAGCTAAGCAACAAAGCCCAATGACATTCAGACCACTTGTTTCTCAGATCTCATGATGATAGTCCCATTTATGTAAATAATTAGGCCCCGCCCTAACACTGTACAGCATTTTACCTTTTACTTATTTTCATTCTTATTATTAAACTGTACATATATTTTACATAAAAAGTATTTGTTGCCTGCATTTATAACGCTGCGCCTGTTAGTTTATGTGCAAGTCAAGGTCCTCAAAGTATCTAAACCCCCTAGACACCTAAACGGCTACCATCTTTGACCTACTTGTCACAGTATATTGGGCATCACTGCTCTAACGCGATCTTCTCACATTAACATTTTTTTTTTGTTTTAAATTATTGAAAATAGTGATAAGCCCACTCCAATATTTTTTATTACTAAATTTATTTCAATAAAACCTGTACTATCTAAAATTTGGACCTTCCAGGATTTTAATATATATTTAAAATGTACCAATTTCAGCTTTTTGCCGTCACCCTATATTTAGATATTATTTTCTTTTTGAGCTAGTAGAATTTTCTTTTAAAAAAGCATATTGTCAAACGTGAGAACCCTGGTCTAGAGGTTACTTTGTGACAATAGACACACTTTGGCTGTATAGTCGGTGGTCACCGTGACATTCCTCTACAGGTTCAAATCCTGTCATCCTCTGGCGCGATCTCATCACATTACCTTTTTATGTTTTCAATTTTATTAAATTTTAAAGTGGTACAAATTATATATATTTATAAGTGCACGCAAATATTTTTCATTGCTAAATATTTAAAAAAACGGTACTATTAATGACGAGTATAAAAATTTAAAAGTATTCTTTAAAAACTTAAATAAATAAATAGACATTCGTCGTCTTTTTGCACACCTGCATTGTAAGTTCCTATTTAAATTCCTCTTTTTAGCTTGCAAACTTTTTATGGGTGGAGAAAATATAACTATTTAAGCCTAAGGCCCAATGATGCATATGATAACAAAGCTAAAATTGAATAGCGCAAATACTGAGATATCATTTTAAAAAAAACTTTTATTTTTGACAGTACTCACCAGTACGGCGTACCGGTACCTTCAAGAATGTGGGGGGAAATTTTTTACTTTTCTTGAATTTTAGCGTTTATTATTAATTTATAAGTAGTTAAAAGTTATGCAATCATTCACCTAGAAAAGTAAAAAGTTTCCCTTTCAGACCTTGTGGTCTATAGGGCAGATGATGTAAAGGTCGTCTGATTCTGTGGCCTACGGTTAACGAGGGTGTCATGTGGCCAGCACAACGACCAACCGCCTTTACTTTTCCCCAACTAATGTCAGGTACCCATTAGAGCTGTGTGGACTCAGCGGCACCCAAGGATCACGAAATAAAAATCCCAGTCTTAACCAGGATTCGAACCCGGGACCCCCGGTTCAGAAGCCAATCGCTTTACCGCCTCCTATTCACTGAGAACCGGCACCTATTTTTTTAACAAACAGAAAAAAAAAGCACTGTAAGACAATGGATGTTCCAAAATGAGTCACTGTTTTGATTTCATCTTGAGATGGGGCAGAATCTGGCGGGGCTAATCAAGCGACAATTTTGCCACAGTTCGTGCGTATGTATGCATCTGATTCTTGGGCTAGCTGATAGAGCAGCTTTCTTTTCTTTCTCTTGACTAAGGCCGCTTCATTTCTTTTGTTTGTTTGTAAAATGTTTTACATGTTTAGGGTGTTCCTTCAGAGTTGAAAATAACATTCCCGCTGAACGACGGCGGATGGCAGCGGACAGGGTAGGAACTCGTGACCATCGGTGAGGATCTGCACGCTGTCTTGTCTTGGGCTATTTCTACCCATATACTTTGATTTATATCTATGGTTTTCATATCTCACATGTCTGTAGGTTAGTCTTGTGAGATAAAAATTCAACTCACAAAAATATTGTAAAAAAAAAAAAATATTTCTAGGGGACGTAACTCAATTAAAACAAAATTTGTACAGGTACTTTAATTGTCTCTCTTGTTTCTTATTTTTGTTACAGTTTTGTGAAGTTGCTATTAACAGAAGTGATACAAATCGTTAAGATCTGCGGTTCTCAACCTTTTTTTAGCTCGACGACCGCTTTTTACAATTCCTCACTTATTCGCGACCCTCAACAATTTATTATATTCGTCTATAAGCATGATGTTACAAAATTATAATTGTATGCCTAATGTGAGTATATCATTTGCTTTGCCAAAGCTGTATGTTTAATCACGGCAGAATATTTAATTATATTGTTAACCTGACAGTAACAGGCAGAAGTCACTATGTATGACCTCGGCGAGATGACACATCAGCAAGTGTTCTCTGGAATCTACGTGTATAAACAAAGACAGGAAGTGACGTTTCCTCCCTCCAGCAGTGTTTTTGCAATATTGGAGGAGCGATCAGGGACTCTATCTAAACCAGAGAGTTAATGTGAAAAGTGATTAGTACAGTCGTCGTTACTGTGGTCTGCTATGCGAGACAGTAGAAGAGAGAGGATTATAGTCGTTAAAGTCTTAAACAGTGAACTACGCTGGACTTGAGTCATTATAGTCGATACAGATGAAGTAAGACGTGTAAGACTATGATTGCGTAGTATGAGTACGACTCGGAAAAGCTGAATAGAGCGACTACGTTTCGATGCAAGCTGAGAAAGATTGAAGTGCCGTACGAAGTACAGTGAATTGTAAACGACCAGATTTGTACAGCCTTCTAAGCTACTTGTTACAGTCAGTTTATATTTAATAAAGTTACATGAAACCGGAAGTTGAGTTGTCATGTTCTTTGCAGTATTTTTATTTGTGTCTACTAGTACATTTAGCCAAAAGATTCGGAAATACGTAACAATATTCTGAAATATCTTTCCATATAATGTATGACCGTGCATCCCCGTATGTCATAGTCACATTCCATACATGTGTGACAAATTTTCTGTATGTAAACTTAGTAACTATTTTAACAGGCAGTTTCGATAAAAAAAAATTTGCAAATGGAAGAAGGTGC
This sequence comes from Biomphalaria straminea, assembly GCA_021533235.1. Taxonomy (NCBI): domain Eukaryota; kingdom Metazoa; phylum Mollusca; class Gastropoda; family Planorbidae; genus Biomphalaria; species Biomphalaria straminea. Next base: position 1,115 of record JADKLZ010019999.1, on the reverse strand, counting down.
AACAGAGATAAATCAGAACATGACTGCAAACTTTTGATCCAGATTTGTGTAATTAAAGAGAAATGTTTCACTGTTCAAGTAGTTCTGTCTCCTTAAAATCTTTGACTTTCTCTTTGGCTGGATTTCTGGCCAGATGTGAACTAGATTTGGAAAGTAGGAGGACAATGTTGTCTACAGACATGCGCTAATGTTCTTTCACAGAAATATTATTTTATCTGTTTGCCAGGTTCAAAGTTAATTCCACCATAGAGCAGAGAAGGTTGGAAGCCTGGAAATTTATTTTTTTTTGTTACAAATGGCATACTGTTATTTTTCCTGCTAAAAATAATGTTACAGGCAGAGGAAACAGTGGTGCATGTCTTATGTTAGATAGCTAGTTTAGTTTTTTAGGCTGCGCACTTTTATGTACTGACAGTGAACGCACATTTTATGACGACACAGACTGTAGGGTTAGAGGTTAAGTTTGACCTATAGGAAATCAGTTACTGCTAGACTCTCGAGGGGAATAGATCGTTCTTAGTGACTGACTAGACTGTGGCCCATTCTGTAAATAAATCTTGTTATTTGTTCACCTTGAGTCGACTTTGTTATTAAAGTCTTCGTTCCTGTTGGTACCTTGTTTTTTACTTGTAACGGTGCATGTTTTCAAAGGACTCGCAACTGTAATACATCGTACAAGGTACGCACGCATCTAGTATTATTAATTATCTTTAGAAATACTTCAGCTACAACTGATCAACACATGCAACCCGTTACACTTAAAACAGTGTCCTATAGCTTCGGGGAGACAACAGAAGGGTCACTCGAACTGTATGGGAGCTATGAGGCACTAAGTTCAACATTCCCATGCTTGCCTCCCCTGCTACCAGTAGGAGTTATCCAATGTTCATCTTGTCCAATGCGTTATGGATTTCTAATGACTAGGCTTTAAAATTCAAATTTATTTCTTCAACCTTTTTTAAAACGTACGTTGTTTAATTCATATATTACTGATTTTACACATATATTTGTTTACAGACTAAAAGTTATTACTACCTATAGATAGTAGTTCCCATACTACTACTTTAACATCTAAGCATGAAGAATAACACCGACCATGAAATTTATAGGCCATA
>JADKLZ010019990.1:0-17152 GCA_021533235.1 Biomphalaria straminea | reverse complement strand
CCACGTCTTGTTTCCAACCACTTGTTTCCCACGTCTTGTTTCCAACCACTTGTTTCCCACGTCTTGTTTCCAACCTCATGTTTCCCAAGTCTTGTTTCCAACCTCTTGTTTCCCACGTCTTGTGGCACTTCCCTAGTAAATCTAAATCGTAGAACTAGGAATTCTATTTTAAAAGCAAGTTTCTTCTCAATATCAAAATACATTTGTTGAAAGTCTAACCCCGAAAATACTTTCATTCTATTATAAACTTTCTTGTATCAAAACATATACTAAATACAAAGATACCTCGTCAGCGTTAGCGAATGTTAGATGGTGGTGCATGTCTTGACCTTAGCGCTGAGAATCTTTCTCTGAATTATTTTCGTGAAGCCTGTTTTCTGAATGTTAGATGGTGGCGCATGTCTTGACCTTAGCGCTGAGAATATTTCTCTGAATTATTTTCGTGAAGCCTGTTTTCTGAAGGCTTTATAAAAAAAGGGGGTAAAATAATATTTACAACTCCTGGCTCCTACATCTCCTTAAACTAGTGTCTCTGCGTATGATAGCGCTACATCTGTCTGTTGGTGTCTCGTCTGTCTTGTGTGCTACACTGAGCCATAAATATTAATGACATTGATACATCTGTCTGTTCTATCGCAGATGTCATCTAGGCTCCTCTAAGAAATAAAATGACATTAATTGATCTTCTGACTAATGATGAAAACTAACGCGACAATACAAATATAAACTACAAGATCTACATTAAAATGTTTGTACAGGACAATACAAATATAAACTACAAGATCTACATTAAAATGTTTGTACGCGCATGTCTCTGCTAACAAAAACTGGCGTCAACTAATTAGAAATAAAACGCATGGAAAAATAATCGAAAGGCGGCCCCTGCGGTTGAACTCTTGGTTGCTCATATCGTTGTGAGCCTTTACATAAGTCTAGATGTTGCAGGGGAATGATGGGAATTTTGAAAATTGAGTGTGCAGTATTTGACGTGGCTACAGACCCTGCTATGACCTACATTTGACGTAATGTCATTCACCAGAATAATAAAGTCACTTCAGGTATTACAATTTGAAGGATAGCTTGTCTGAATGCTGTCTGTCAAGATTAGCTCTCTGGTTGAATGAAACTGAGACCTATATAAACTTAAACAAGCAAACGGAGGCAGTGTAGATTTAGCGCCTATATAGTTCATGTCGTTTACCTGATCTAGTGATAATTTTGTTTTTACATTGTCAAGAGTAACAAAAACTTGAAAACAGTCTTTCACCCGATTAGTATATTTGAACGTGTATTCCCCCCCCCTTTTTTTTCTTCTATTTTTTTTCCATTCAAAAGCATTAATTGAATTCAAGAAATATAAAACCAAACCAAATTTCCCTTCTTTGTGCACAAGGCATTTAACGTACACAACTCTTAAGAACCCAAATTTTGTTGTTGGTTGTTTTAAGCCGAAATCTGTGCCGCATGCCTTCCAAATAGATCTTTATGATTCGTTGACGCAGAGCTTGGCGTAGTTCTTCTTATCGCACTGACATTTATATCAATGATCGATCAAAAGTACGTCTGAGGCGGTAGCTTCAAGTTGATATACCTTAGGCTTAGCGTCCAACACGCAATGGATGATGTGGTCTCTTATGTCTGGGTGTGTTGTTTCACTCATAAACCTATTGATCAGTTTTGAACAATTTACTTGCTGATAATAAGGATTTACTTAATACTAAGCATGTTCACATGTTTAGATGTTCACGTTTGCTGTAGTTTATTACTTACCTAACTCATAAGAGAGTTCGTTTTTTTTTAGAAGTTGTAAGATATCTTAAGGACTCAATCATATGACACGTCCAGTGTATTGAAGATCTAATTGTACCCTTGTTGCTAAGTGACGCCAAACTCTTCTCTTGGCGTCGCTACCTTACGCAGGGATTAGAGATTACTGCACTATTCCATATACTTGTCATTGCAAGTTCACGTCTGCAAATTCTGCCTAGGAACAAGTACATATGCCTTTAGATATATTTTTTTTTTGCACTCCATAATTCACCTTACTGTATTAGTGACATTTGTTTAGCCTAGTATAGATCTAGGCTTCGGTCTATCTGGAACCCGCTTTATCTGAAGAAAATTCAAACGTAGGCAGACATGCCTTTCAATACGTTACTCTAATGAATGAAAATGGCGACATGCTTTCAATAGTAACATTGTTACGATCTCGTGTATGGGAAACGCGTTTACAATTCCGGTAGCATGAACACTGCCAGTTACTGTAACGCCTTCTGGTTATTGGATCTTGCCTGTGACCTAGTGAACGTCTTAAGTTCGTAACCTGAGCTGACCCATTAAAAGGGGGTCAGAAGTGTCAATTACGGAACTGGTCGATGCCACTTATTGTTGCTATTTCAGTGTGTGTCAACTTAGTTTCTGGGATCGAGATATAAGCTACAGAGTTACAGATCGACTTTGCAAGCCTATTAAAAAAAAAAAAAGTTTTATAGCGCTACAGTGCCGGCTCATCTAAGAAGTCAACGAGGCGGCGACTCATTCTAAAAATATTTTACTTATTATACAGTACTGACAAAACTATTTTGGCAATAACATTGTTGCCAACTTCAAGTTGTTCAAGAAAGAGATGTATGTATAGCAAATTAAAAATAAATGATCCTCCAATTGCATGTTATAGGCCTAGAACCCAGACGTATAGATATAATATACATAGTTATGTGGCATTGTTAGCTTTTTAAATGTAAATTTGAATTCTAATATCAACTCTGTCTGTCTGGTGAAAAGTTTTTCAAAGTTATTTCTCTTACACACATTCTGTTATAAAGCGGAAACTTGGTAGGCTATATATATTCATTGGCTTAGACAAGACACGAATCAATACAAATATCAACCACTTAGTGATTTATTTTTTGCTAATTGATAATTTTATTTTATACTATCTAGGGAAAGTAATCATTCAGTACACACATTTATGGTAAAATATGTAGGGTTTGGTCTCCTTAGAGAATTGTACACGTTATTTCTCCCGTACCCATTCTCGGATCAAGTTTGAACTTTCCACGATTTTTTATTGAACCTAAAACAACATGAATCAATAAACAAAGACTAACCAATTAAGTAACTATTGGTAATTATTTTTTTTATGTCGAATAAGGATAATAACGTCTACATTATTGAGAGGTATAGTTCAAAGTGAGGAGTTCTTCCCCTTAGAAGCAGTGGTCAGTTTCATAAAATAGATCGTTGGCAGGCCTTTGACCTGTACTATGGATGGCTGCCTGGTCGAGCGGTTTGCACGCTGGACTGTCGTATCGATTTACCGATGGTCCCGGGTTCAAACCCTGCCCGCTCCCATCCCCCGTCGTCCTGCGGGAGGTTTGGACTAGGAAATAACTATCTTCAACTCTGAAGGAATTTCCGAAACATGTAAAACATTTTACAAACATTTTTTACTATGGTCAGTAAGTTTCATAAAGTGAGAAGTATTGGTTAAAAAGTGTGTGTGCTATTTTGACTTTATTAAATGCATAGTAGCTCTTGTTAACGTTGTCTTTAACAGCCCTCGTTTGGAAGAAGTCGATAATGGTTTTGTGCTTTTCGCCTGTCCTTTCAGTTTGTTTGACAAGCTATTTATTATTATTATTATTATAGCTTTTATATAGCGATACTTTCATGCTTATAGCATGCTCAGAGCGCTTTGGTCCAATCTCATTTGTGGACCAGTGGGGGGAGGGGGGTATCTAGGAGTTGGTTTCCGTGCTGCCTTTGGGCGCTCAGTAAACACAACTCTGCCCGATTCGGGTGTCGAACCTCGAGCCCCCTTCTAGGTAGCCAAGCAAGCCAAGATCAAGCCGCACTTAGCCTCTCGACCACGCCATAGTAGTGGAAAAAAAAACCTAAAAGACATAATACAATTCCGTTGTCTTCGCCTGTATCATGCCAAAAGTGCAAGATCTATTTATTTACAAAGCTAATCTCAACTCACTCTGTCTGGTGAATACACGTACACGTTATTTCTCCAATATCTAATCTCGAATCACGTTTTACGTTGACAGAAGATAACTATAAAACCTTCTATTTTCATAAGCGATTCGCTGGCATAGTGGTTAGTGGACAAGTAATAGAACCACAGCATTGACAAAGCTATCAGCATGAAACTGTGCTAAACAAAAACAATTGGTACAAATATCTGTAATCGCACAGATTTATTATTATTAGTCTAGATCTATTACAAATTTAATTACATGACTGATCCAAACTTATTAATACACTACGTTTAATATACGTTTTTTGTTTTTTTAAAAATTATTTTATACTAGTGCAACAAACCCTATTGTGTGTACATTATTTTATGTTTAATTGTGTTTAATCTCTAAGACTGAGGATCATGCAATTTTTTTTTCATAATTTAGAAATCATAATTCAATAGTAGATATATATTCATGTGTTTTCAAGTTACATGAAGTTACTTCCTTTTTCCAGTCTATATTTATTTATGTCTATGCTATTTTGTGAATGAAATAGTGCGGATTGGGTCCATTCGCACCGCGTGCGTGCGCCGAGTCAGAAACCCCATTGGTAATAAACATGCTGAGAGCTACTCCCTTAGAGCACGTGAGAGGAAGCGAGCAGTGAATCTTAAGGTTGCCTTATCCCCGTACAAGGACAACCCTAATGCCTTACGCGCACCAGTATTTTCTCCATCACTTTGTCCAAATCGTCCTTCATGCAAGACCCGGCATTCGTGCAGAATGTGGTCTACGGTCTCATCGTCTTCCATGCAATGGCGGCACCTCGTATCGTAGTTCTCCCTCCACCGTCCGAAATACGCGCCTATCGGACAGTGCCCTGTGCGGAACTGAGCAAGAATCGCTTGCTCTGCTCGACCCAACCGCCACCATGCATCCAATTACTTGTTGCGAGTTGCTTGTTGCTCGTTTTGACCTTTTACTTTGAGGAATATATATATAGATATTTCTCTTGTTAGATTTCTGAAAGGGAACTTTTGGTTTTAAAATGAAATATTTAACTATGAAAAGGGAGGGGGGCGTTATGGGGGAGGGGTTTCACTTTTCTTGTCCCGTCTAGACACTGTTTCACTAAACACTAGGTTTGAACATTGCCAGACAATTCAATGCTCTACACTCTATAATTTAACGTATTCTCCATATTATAATTTTGTGTAAAAAGTCAAAATTATATTTTTTCTCTCTCCAGCCGAAGTGACAGCCCCTTGTTTCTCTTGTCAGAGGCGTCGCTATGCTGTTGAAACGGGAGTCAAGGTGAGTCTATTCTTATTTTGTAAGCTACGTAACTATGGATAGTGGTATTGAGAACATTCTACTCATTCTACTGAGGAGGAAGTGTGTAGTCTGCTTTGTTCTGTTCAAACGACGAGCTGATCACGTTCCCACAATTCTTATCTTTCACATATTTTACTTCCTGTTTCGTAACTTTACTTTCACCCAAAGAGAGATTTACATAATGATTTCGCAACCAAAGCTGTTGCGAGGTGAATCGTTTTTGAAAAATAAGGCCTGACATCTGTCCGTGATTGTCCAAGACGGAAACGCACAAATGACGTGTCTCAAAGGGTTGAGATGCACATCTTTTTGTGTTTTTTTTTTTAAATAATAATAATAATTTCAGTACGCTTTTGAGAGCTTACATGTAAGCTTCGCCTCTTTATTTTCTCTCTCGACATTCTCCGTTTTTTTAAGTCGTTTTTTTAAAGAGAAGTTTTAATAGAGCTAGAAGCTAAAGTGCCGTAACAAATGAATGTGACCCTAAACTGTACTGGTACAATAGGCTGGTGCGTAGAAGCAAGACCATTCGTTAAAGAAGGGCTCAACACTGACGTGCAACGTCACAACCTGTGGGCAGTTTAGACCAATAATTCGTTGCCACGTCGTACAGACCTGTGATAGTTGGGGAAAAGTAAAGACGGTTGGTCGTTGTGTTGGCCACATGACACACTCGTTAACCGTAGGTCACAGAAACAGATGACCTTTACATCATCTGCCCTATAGACCACAAGGTATGAAAGGGGAACTTTACTTTTACTTAAATCGCATGTTTTATTTATCATGGTGTTGATCTGTCGTGACCAGCCAGCGTTTACAGATTGTATGAATGTAGACTGTAGATCCTTTTTCAACATAAAGTAATACGTCTGGTCGAAACAAAAAATGATGTGTGCTGCGTACAATTAGCATTTCATTAAAACTCCAGACATTCTTCAGCATGTCATCACTCTAAGTGCTTTGAGCTACACGTCTCTCGTGTCATCACGGACTACACACGTGCACTTCTGCTGTCTTTTGTCACTTGGGCACGTGACTTGTGGGGAGCTAAATCAACAAACTTTGAGTTGGATCCTTGTAGACTGAGTGTGAGCGCTGTTAGGAAAGAAGTACAATATTGTGAGTGGTATTAAGGAATGCGGAGGGGGGGGAGTTAGAGTGTGATTGAATGAGAGAGGAGGGGGGTATTTAGTAAATCTCTCAATTGTTATCAACTCCGAACATTTGGGTAGGGCCGGCCTTTGGCATAGGGAAAATTGGCAGCCTCTTAGGGCCTCATGGTGGAGACAGGACTCAAATATTTGTTTAGAGAAGAATTAGCGAAACATAGATCCTATTCCAAACACAAACTCTATGGCTCTGTGACTACTAGACCTGCTCTAAACCTCTACCATGATTCAAAGTTTATTCTCGCATGTTGAAATCTACTTGTTAGACTACATTTGTTAGAAGTCCACTGTTTAGGGGCCTCCATATTTGCTTCGCATAGGGCCTCCAATTACGCAAGGCCGGCGCTGCTTTTAAAGTGGGCGTGATTCTCCAAACTTCTAAATATACTTGAGGATATCTTACCAATTCACAGCTCCAATTTCTGCCAAGAAGTTGGGCTACTTCATCGATCCAATCAGAAAAATCTCACTGATCACGTGTCTCGTATCGTCTGCTATCTCAGTGTTGTGTTTTACCCACGAAATATGGGTCACTTTTCACCTTCCCAGCTTCTCTGTGGGGATTGAATGCTTCTGTTTATAGACTAGCATAATATTGGACCTCATTCACCAATTGTAAACAAATAACATGTAGCCACGTGATTCTCTATATCTTCTATACAAAGTATTTCATCCATCGTGGTTGTCATGTGATACGTATTTTTCATTGTTTTATCAATATTATGACGTGGCTAAATGTGTTTATTTACAATTGGTGAATGAGGTCCATTTGCTCAACTTCACACTCACATCAAGAATAAGGAATTTAGACCAAATTCATGATCCCACTTGTCTTGTAGAAGTACCCTTTATGAGGATGAGGCCGTGTGCAGGTGCCGTAAATCCGACCCTGGAAATCAGTGCTGGACTCAAGGCTGATTTTCAACCCTATATTAGCCTATCTCTAAGCATTTGGTCAAGCTATTTGATGGCTACCATCATTAAGCTGTCCAATACACAGAAACACAATGAGCCTACATTGCCACGTTTCGCGTGCCCCCCCCCCCCTCTTTCCTTTAGTGCATCAATAATTAATCTACATGGACGATGTTTGATTGTTAGTTCCCCTGGTAAATCTACAACAGCTGCTGGGAGAGTTATCGTTTCTGATAATGCCTGTTTAAAAAAAAAAAGAAGTTTAGTTATCTGGACAAAAAACTATTGGTGCAATAGCAAGAAGTCAAATATTTGAACGAATGATAAACTTAAAGCTCTACTTACATGTACATACATTCTTGTCCTACAAACACAGGCTGTGGCTGTGTGTGTGTCAGTAACAAATTTAAGGGGAGATAAGTCACTGATTAAGGGGCAGATAATCGATATTGTGTGTGTGTGTGAAGACTCCTTTAAACTCACATCATTAAAGAATGCTAAAAAAAACTTTTTATATCCAGGAGTTATCCGTATAGTGATACCCTTCCCCCCCCCAACTTTTCAGAAGTTTATTCTGGTCTTTAACAATTTCTTGCAGAATAGGAGAACTTTGTTATTCCCTGAATACATGTTCCTTCAAATAGGCATATATCTCCAGCTATTTGATTGTCAACGTAGACTACTATCGCAAATGAACTCTTTGTCCCAATAAGCGACATAGGGTGGTTACCCCATGGGTAGTAAAGTAAGGGTCAGAATGAGGACAATGTGTTTTGCTATACTTTGCTAAGGTCACTTACGAAAAACCGAAAAACATCTAAAAACCACTCTTCCCATATATACATTCCAACAAGTTACATAGGATCATAATGCTGAAAATTGCTAGCTTATGTATAATCAATCTCACAGCCATACAATATCTGTGTTAGATGCATCAAAGTATTCTCATCCTAGCATGTGTGAAATATTGCACACTTCCCAAATGAACTTGAAGTCATTAAGGTGAAAGAACAAAAAATTTAATTCGAAGAAAAAGCTTACTAATTGAATTATAATGATATGCAACTTAAAGTGATGGCATACATTTAGTTTCAAAACATTACAAACTTAGCCCCTGTAATTAACTTAAAGTGATGGCATAATTTTGGTTTAAAAACATTACAAACTTAGCCCCTGTAATTAGCTTTTAAAAAATTTTATTCCAGAAATCTACCAGGCTTAGGAAGATGCTGTTATCTTCTGAGCTTGAGTTCATCATGGAAGCCCACAGTGGGATCAGTGCCTGTATAGCTGAAGAAGCAGGTAAAACACTTATAACATATTTTTGTCTGAATCTAGAGAATCTGTTCTTATAGAATCGAAAGACTAGCTTCTTATAGAATCTAGAGAACGTGTTCTTACTAGAGTCAAACATTTCTGTTGCATAAGCTAGAAGTGCTAGAAGTTCTCTTCCTGATTTAACTTCAAAATTTTGTGTTGATTACTGCTATCCAAGAGATAAGACCGATTTTCCTTCAAAACTAACACAAGTACCATAGCAAATCATTCATGTCAGACTTTGTGTAATGCTAGGATTAACACATAATATTTTTTTTTATTGCATCTGTATATCATGCTCAGTGCGCTGTGGTCCAATCACTTTTGTGAACATTGGGGGGGGGGGGGGCCATATCTGGGAGAGGAACTCAGCAAACACTTATCAGCTTGAGTCAGGTTTTGAACCTGTGCCCTCTAGATAGGTAGCCAAGTGATTTATGCCATGCAGAAACACATCTCAAGACAGACAGTACTGGGATAGAACATAAACAAGACACTATTAAAATGATCACCACATACCACATTCTAGATAAGTAAAAGTATTATGGTTGCCTGGACTATGGCATGTGCTTCGGACTGCCATTACTACATTCTGATGGTTAACGAGGATGTCATGTGGCCAGCACAACAACCATCTGCCTTTATTACCTAATTAATGTCAGGCAGCCATTAGAGTTGGGTGGATTCCGATGTGCCCTAATAATCCCCAAATTCAAATTCCCAGTCTTCACCAAGAATCAAACCTGTGACTTCTCAGTTCAGATGCTAAGTGCTTTAAAACTCAGCCGAGAGGACAGGAAAGAGTTGGGAAGTCATTAAAAACTATCAAGAGACCATGGAGAGTGTTTTTTTTTTTACCAAGGCCCTATGTTCCACGAGGAACTCTAAGGAAAGATGATGATGATTTCAAAAGAGAGAGAATGTCTGCTTTTATGTTTTTTGACGTCATTATGTGGAAAAAGAAAAACATTTTACTATGTATCTGTATTACTTTATTTTTTTTTTACCTAATGCACTGATTAAGTGTTTCTAAATTTAGTGACGTTACTAAGTTGGTGGGTGTTTTCCTTTTCTTATTAATCCAGTTATGTTGGTAATCCTGAAAGAACGCAAATGTTTGCATAAAGTGTTTTGCAATACCTAATCACGAGACTGTTGCACACAAAGTGATTGTGGCAGGAGCAACTCAAAAAAAATTTGATAAAAAGAGATGAAACAATTATTTGGTGAAAAACTGGCACACATTCACTTGAACTTGAACTGAGAGCGTATATAAACTATCAGTGGATAATGTGATGACATTGTGAAACTTGTGAGATAACAAAAGAACTATTACAAGATAGAGAAAACAAAATGTCAGCCACTGTGTTAATGTACCACATAGATTGTCTAACACATGATAATGTATATGTCAGGACTTGGTGTACTAAAGAATATCTTCAATTACTTATTTGTAAAAACCTTGATTATCTGACCCTGAAAGCTGAACCTTTCATAGGCATGTCATCATCTACAGGCTTTTTCAATCGATCCATCCCAGTGGCACTACAGCCCATGGAGGGCTCTGCTCTGTTTCAACACATCCCTCCATTCAGATTACTCCTGGGTCTTTCCTCTATATGCCCTAACCCCAAGCTGTTAACGATCTGCCTCCACTCATCAATCCATTGCATTGGGGGTCTGCCTTTGGGTTGCCTGCCTTTTTGTTGTTCTGGTAATTAGTCTTCTTTTTTTTTTCACTAAAAATATTTGTTTTTAGTGAAAAAAAAATTTGTTTTAATATGTAAGTTATTTTTTTCTGTAATTTAGGTTTTAAAGGAATATGGGCCAGTGGGTTGTCCATGGCGACACAACTTGGAGTCAGAGATAGCAACGAAGCATCTTGGACACAGGTTCTTGAAGTTCTGGAGTTCATGAATGACGCCTGTACTGTGCCCATCCTGGTTGATGCCGACACTGGTTATGGCAATTTCAACAATGCCAGAAGATTGGTACGGAAACTGGAAGACAGAGGAATCGCTGGTAGGCCTGCTTAAGAAATTTTTAGATTAAATTGTTGCTCTGAGGTACAAGCGCCAAACATATCATTGTGTCATCACTGGCAGTTCATATTAATTTTGCAGTGGTATAAAAAAAAGTAAATATTTGTATTCCAGGTGCCGCAGTAGAAGATAAACTGTTTCCAAAGACCAATTCTCTGTTAGATGGCAGGGCTCAACCACTGGCAGACATTAAGGAGTTTGCACTTAAAATACAGGTTGGCTTTTATTGTTGGGTTTCAACTTCAATGAGACATTGTCTTAACCATTATGTATCCCTTAGTCTGTTGGGCCTTTGGGGGACCACACAAGATTAATTGACCATTTTTCTCCATTCCTCACAGTCTTTTGCCATGGATAGAATCTCTTTTGATGGCAGGCCCATCCATTCTCTTATGATGTCTTACCATCGTTTTTTTCTGTCTGCCCATTCTTCTTTTTCCTGGTACTGTTTATTGAAGGAAGGTCTTTCGGAGCTTTGAGGACCTTGTAATATGGCCATAGAGTTTTTGTGTTTTTTTTACAGTAGTTAGCATGTTGTTGTGGAGTCCAATCTCTGTATTAATCATGTCTCTAATCTCTTTATTTGTGATGCAGTCTTTGTATGTAATGCATTGGATCTTCCTGTAACATCTCAATTCCATAGCTAGGAGGATCTTTTATTTAGGTCAGTGACTAACAACTCACTGTGCCATTGATAACATATATCTGACTTTGGATTGTCACCTTGATAGTTCCCTCCCCCCATTAGTAACCAAGTTTGAGCTCAAGAAAATAACAATTTTCAACCTAGAAGAGATTTCTGTTAATTCACAATCTGGTTTTCTTTTATAGAATACAGACTAAATGGTCACATGATCTATTCCAGTAGCATCTACAAATTTTAAAACTGTCTCATAATGTTTTTGAAAATAAAAATAAATTGGTCAAAAAATAAAATAAAAATTAAAGTCTATAGGCAGACAATGGTCATCTGTTTCTAACCATTTCTACCGTAAATGCCTTTACTTATGCCCAACTAATGTAAGGTACCCAATAGAGCACCCCAAGGATCCCAAAATTAAAAATCTCCAGTTCGGAAGCCAAGGGCTTGACCACTGTGCCACTTAAATTACTTTATTCTTTTTATTGCACATTTCTTAAGGTTTGATGGACCTTTTAGACCCAAATGTCTTCCTGTATTATACGCTTATAAAACTTGTACAAAATTTTCTTTAATGAAGATTCTTCCATCCTTTGATTCTTGAGCTTTTGTTATTTCATCATTTTAAGTTTCTTCTTTTTTTTTTTCACTTACATGATAAAATAAAAATAAAGTTTCCTGAATCATATAAGTTAATACAATTAAAGTAACGTATATCAATACATTCCATTAACAAACATTTTATATATAAATCTATTGAATAAACTGGTTTTATCTAACCTCATAGTTTAAAATTCTAAGAAGATTTTAATAATAGTGTGTATTAACCATACATGATGTTTCTGCAGGCTATGAAAGATGCACAGCGAGATCCAGACTTCAACATTGTGGCCAGAGTTGAAGCTTTGATTGCTGGCTGGGGTGTTGATGAGGCCTTGAAGCGAGCAGACGCCTACCTGGCAGCAGGAGCCACAGCTGTACTCATGCACAGTAAACTGTCTGTGCCAAAAGAAATTGATGAATTTTTGAAGGCTTGGAACAACAAGGTTAGATTAAGTTTCAATGCCTTAAACATGGCTAGCTAGTAGCATTAACTTTTTCTATGCTGGTGACATGAAGAAAAGTTGGTAACAGTAGGAATACCTGATAGCATTAGGAATGGCTGATAGCATTAGGAACAGCTGGTAACATTAGGAACAGCTGGTAACATTAGGAACAGCTGGTAACATTAGGAATCTCTGGCAGCATTAGGCATGGTGTTCTAGTACCACCTCATCATGGGGCCCCATGGCAATGATGAGTAAGAGACACCAGCACTGGACACCAACTCGAGGGTTGGTCAGGATCTCCTGGATCCAAGCCTATTTGCAGGTCTCTATATGGGCGAAAACTGGACTGACTGGGGTGGCGTTCACATACTGTGCCAGGCGGTTGGTGCCCATGAACTAAGCACCATTCCCTGGTGTGCTAGTAGAGGAATACACCACAAAAATAGTTTTGAAACTGGAAATGTCTAGGAGTGCTCACCAACCCACTTCTGCTAATCAGTGTTAGTGACAGCTGAGGCAGGTTTCTTCTTTATCTCAGGTAGCATTAGGAACAGCTGGTAACATTAGGAATGGCTGCTAGCATTAATTTCTAGAACTGAATGTCACAAAAACTAAAGAACTGATAATAGATTTCAGAAAGAAAAAACAGACTATACGTGAACTGCAAATAAACACTACATCTATAAAACAAGTGAATGCATATAAATATCTAGGCATTATCATCAATAAGAAACTTTCCTGGGAAGACCACCTTGGAACTCTGTCAAAGAAAACACCCCAGCGACTCTTCTTTCTATACAAACTCAATAGCTTTAAACTAAACAAGAAGATCCTTGAGACTTTTTATGTCGCAACTATACAAAGTCTGCTGACATATGGAGTGACTTGTTGGCAAGGCAACGCTTCATGTAAACTGTTGCAACGTCTAGAAAACATCATAAAAAGGGCATCAAAAATTACACTCACAACTTTACCACATTTAAAGGAACTTGTGAACAAAAGTGTCTAAGAAAAATACAAAAAATCTTGGAAGACAACGGCCACCCGCTCCATCAGAACTACGTCAGGTTGTTGCGAAGTGGGCAACTGCTGTCCATCAAAGCAAGAGCGTAGCGGTACAAAAACTCGTTCGCACCTCACTTGAACAACTTTCTAGCTCTGCCACTCATTGATCAGGGAAGATGTGAAGAACCAAGATGCGTGTGTGTAGTCGCTGAATAAACTCTTTATGTTGTGTCTGTTGTATTTATGTGTATGTTTCTGTTGTATTGTCTTCATATGAGAAAAGAGTCCTTGTAATCACAACGAATTTCCGTAAGGATCAAAAGAGTGGTCTTAGTCTAAGTCTTAGAATTTAAATAAAAGTGTTTTTATTTTGGTAACTTTTCAACAGCTTGATCAGATAATATTGATAGTTATCAAAACTTAAGCTTATTTGTTTGTTTCTTTTTTAAATCTGAACATAAACTTTTCACCAATTTGTGTGTGTGTGTGTGTAATCTAGCAAAGTGCTATCTGAATAAGCTAAATAAAAAAATTATTTAATATTTCTTCCATGTTGAAAAATGCATAGTCAGTATGCGTTCTAAAAGGTCCACAGATGTTATTCATATGCCATATATATTGTTTTTACATAGACCTATTTGGGAGTTTGTTGAAAAAAATAAAATAGAAGAATCTAATCTAAAGGGAATAAGTGTTTCAATTATACCAAAAATGTTTTTTTTGAAATAAAAAACTTTGCTTAACTTAACAAACTGTACTAAAAGGTTGTTGAGCTAGGTTTTTGTAGGTATTCTAGATCTAGTGACATCACTGTTTGTCACATCTTTTGTTACAAAGTCAAACAAGCTGTTAACATGTTAATTGATGTTAAAAATGTCATTCTGTAGGGGCCAGTTGTTATAGTGCCAACAACCTACTACAAGACACCTATGCAGCATTGGAGAGACCAGAAAGTTTCCATGGTGATATGGGCGAATCACTCTGTCAGAGCATCAGTCAAGGCCATGCAGGAGGTGACAGCTCAAATCTTTAAAGAGCAAAGCACTGTGGGAGTTGAAAAAAATGTAAGCATAAAAATTATATAGGAAACTCAATCTTTTTTAAAACTGAAATTTATATATATAATTTTTTGAAATATAAAAAAAATATTTTAAATAATAAAATGTAACATTACCTCCCAATTACACACACACACACACATATATATATATATATATACACACATAATGCAAATACATAAATACACACATACAAATACTGCATATGTACATTTCCTACAGTCTATTTATTCTGTTTTTAGATTGCAACAGTAAAGGAACTTTTCCGTTTGACAAAAGATGATGAGCTAAAAGTGGCCGAGGACAAGTATTTGCCTAAAGCTTAACTGACACTTAAAACAGACACTGGTACTACAGCTTCTAGCCCAAAAATTGCATTTGAAGCCTCTTGGAAACAAAGAATCATATTATTTATTTTATCTCATATATTTAATGTAATCATTTCAATGTAAAAAAAAAATATAATTTTGGATTACATGATAAAATAGTACAAATATTAAATGTTCATTATTTCTAGATTTGTATGGTAAATTTAAAACTGTCATCTCAACTGATGTGTGAAAAATATTATCCATCATATTTATTGTTACTATTAAAAGATGGGAACATCTAGCCAGACTTTTCATTGAAAGGGTGAGTTTTGTTCAGTATTCAGCATTATGTAAAGATGAGGAACAGGGTTACAGTTTGACTGTAAGAAGTTGCCAGGAATGCTTTTATTCTGTCTCTGACTTATCTTTGTGTGGACTATTGTAATGTAATGAGTTGCCAGAAAAGCTTTTATTCTGTCTTTGATCTTTGTTTGTGTAGACAATTGTGATTTTGCTTTCATTTTTTTTTTAAATGCGTCTTTTTTTTTTTTTAGTTTTAGTTTTTAAGTTTCTATATTTTAAAAAAGTTTTTCTAATTTTTGTTTTGCAAAATGTTAGCTTCTAGACCTAGATATTTTTTCTGTTATTTCCAATTTCTAATAATGTGTATGGAGATTTTATATATTTTTTGTTCATATTGATTTTAAAGGACTCTTTTCTGAATTAACTGAAGAAGATTTAAGTCCACACAGGAAAATAATTCTAAGCATTACTTTTATTGAATTTGTGGATTTTCTGAAATGTTCTTTTACAAACAAGAAATAATGTCCTAGCCCAAACCTTCTTCATGGATTGCAGCAGGCAGGAGTCAAAACCCCATCACATTGACTTTCACACATGTCACATGACTAGTAGACTTAAGCCAATATTTCTACCAATAACTTTAATTCAACACCAAAATATTACTCCAAGGAATAAATAGCTAGTGCAAATATTTGAAAAAAAAAACAACAAATTTTTATTTTGAATTTGTCCTTAAATGTAATTAAGTTAAAAAAAGTTTTGGTACTATGACACTCAGTTAAAGGAAAAAAAAATGATAATGATAACTTTAAAGTCTGAACTATTATATGAAAATGTCTATTGTATTTTTTCTAATGATAACTATATTATTCGTATATGATCAGTATGTTGTGGGGCTTGGAGAATCACTTAATTTTGGCTCAGTGTTTTACAAGAACCTTTGCAAGTTTTTTTTTTTTTTTCCTTTTGCTTTTCCTTTCAGTTTTAATTTTTTTTTTAAACTCCATGACACATGCGGCACAGTTGAAGCAGCCATCAAATGACCTGTCAACACTATCAGTCATGATCTCTCTTAATGACTTGTGTGATGCTGGACAGTGATGATAGCTGATGACTGTGACTAAAACCTTTGACCAAATGAATGTCAACACTTGGGGCACTAATTTAGTTCTTTGTATCTGGGTCAAGCACTTCATGATTTAACTCTTTCTCTCCGTAATTATTTACCACATTCTGGGGGAATCAATGTTGGTATCGTCAGTTAGGAGAGAAAGAGTTAAACAAACCCTCAAAGTTTCATTTTTTCCCAACTTCATTCAGTTTGAATCAGATCAATTAAAATAAAACAGAAACATCTGAACACATCCATAGTGTACAACCTGTTCAAGAGGTCAACATTATCCAGAAGTTGTTCATAGTCCATAAATATTTCCATTGTTCTATTTTTTTTTATTTAATCAGTAGAAGATTACATCACCAGGAACAATGATCTAAATATAATAAATATAAATCTGGTACTCCTTACATTTGATTGGCACACTGCTTTACTTTATAAATAACTACATTCAATATTATTTTGGTTTTCTGTATATGAATTCTGGCTCTGTTTAATATTCTGACATGTGTTTGGAATTCATGAAAATGTTAACATGAAAGACACAAGACAGGTCTATTTAATTATTTCCCTTCATCTCTGCACTGTGGCATGTACATATATATATATTTGTATATGATGTGTGGTCTATTTATTCAATTGATTTCATGTTATGGCTGCAAGTAATTATAGATTGTATGTCTATGTGTGTTTACCAGTGACAGTGTATAAGAAGGTTGGAGAGGGGGGCAAAAGGAGAGAATGCAATGCAATGATTATCCTCCCCCCCCCATCTAGCATGCTCACAAGTCTGTCACTGCCAGTTCTGTGTGTTATTATTGTCACATATCAGTATCAAGTGTATGTCAACATAATCCAGTCACCTTCCATGCACATTCCTCAATTGGTCATAGTCACTAACACAAGCCATCCATTGGGTGACCCTC
>JADKLZ010019987.1:0-17122 GCA_021533235.1 Biomphalaria straminea | reverse complement strand
GAATTTATGAATGAAATTTTTTCCCACGACGTCAAAGGGAAAAAAAACTTGACACCTCCTACGTCACTGGCTTACATCCGTTCACTAAAGCATTTCTTTGCAACAAGTTTTATCGCGTTTGAATGAATAGACACAACTAGATATTTGCGCACCGTAGTTGAAGGTTTAAAACAGTGAACATCAATCAAGCACGTGGTTATCTGAAGACGCTCAAGTGCTTCCAAGTGTTTCTACAAATTAATCGCTTGATCCCTTTATTATAAGGCACGTTAAAATAAGAATTTGATTAATTGTATATTTTTAATATATATATAATGTAGGCCGAAAAGAAAGATATGGACGCCGAATCTGGAATCTGGATGTCTGCCTGGTCGAGCGGTTTGCACGCTGGACTGTCGTTTGGATTTATCGATGGTCCCGGGTTCAAACCCTGCCCGCTCCCATCCCCCGTCGTCCTGCGGGAGGTTTGGACTAGGAAGTAACTATCTTCAATTCTGAAGGAACATCCGAAACATGTAAAACAACAAACAAACAATCTACGTCTAGATCTAGGTCTTGATTCTAGACTTACAACTAGATTCTCAGTTCTCCGTCGAAAAAACCGCCATGTTGCTCGCCGTTATTCTTCCCTAATAGCAGGAGGTTTGCGGCGTTGAAGAGATCTAATAATAATCTAATAGGTTTTCTGTTGTAATTTCTAGAAGAAAAGATGTTCACAACTTTTCAGGAAAACAAATAGATCTAGACGTCTACGTCTGAGCTATAGGATTTCAGCCAGATTTCAATCGCTTTTTTTCCTAGACTAGATCTAGATGTAACAGCATTGCCAATTCCACTCTAAATTTATAGAAGACAAATATTTTATAATTTTGTTCGATCTAAATCTTTGTTTTTTTTTAGAAGGTCTTTTATATAGATTCATTTAGACAAACATTATTTATATAAACATAATAATTTTATTATTATTATTATTATTATTATTGACGTGAAGTTAATATTTTATTGACATAACGTTATTATTCGTAAATGCAATCATTAGTAATATCGTCAAGCTAGAAAATTATGAGGAGCGTTTAAGGAAACTTGAGGATCTGCGACTTCGAGCTTCACATCGACTCGAAAAGGAAACCAACACACAATATTCTAAGCGGTCAACGAGTTTGCGTACGCTGCAGCCACTTTTGATTTAACTATAAACCTTAGTAAAAAACATGGGGTTAGGGTGTGGTGACGAAAGGCCTAGAAGATATCTGAATGGAGGGATGTGTAAAAGCAGGCCATATCCTTCCATGGGCTGTAGCACCAGTAGCACCACTGGGATAGATGGATGGCAAAAGCCGGTATGAACTTCTTATGGTCTGACAGTCTTAGTGTTCTGTTTGTTCTATATGTAATTGTACATGGCGATTAAATATCAAGTCTCTTAAGTCCTCTTACAGTCTAGACAGCGTAAAACTATCGTAAAACTATCGTAGGCCTACTATTATTGGCTTGTAAGAAAGTCTTTGAAGTTTTCCCCAATAACGTAGAAATTTGCGTCACTCGATGTTTCGTACTAAAGCCATAATTGAATATACTAATTCCAAAATTAAATGTCTGAACGTACCAATTTACATATAGAACAAACAGAATACTAAAGAAATTTTTCGAATTAGTAGTCTTTATCCAATCGTTCATTTTCGTAATTATAAAAAAAAAATCCAAAAATGACTTCGGGTATATGAAATTATTTAACCGAGCAAGGCTCGGCCACCTGATATTATAAACTTAAACAAGCAAACGGAGGCAGTGTAGATTTAGCGCCTATATAGTTCATGTCGTTTACCTGATCTAGTGATAATTTTGTTTTTACATTGTCAAGAGTAACAAAAACTTGAAAACAGTCTTTCACCCGATTAGTATATTTGAACGTGTATTCCCCCCCCCTTTTTTTTCTTCTATTTTTTTTCCATTCAAAAGCATTAATTGAATTCAAGAAATATAAAACCAAACCAAATTTCCCTTCTTTGTGCACAAGGCATTTAACGTACACAACTCTTAAGAACCCAAATTTTGTTGTTGGTTGTTTTAAGCCGAAATCTGTGCCGTATGCCTTCCAAATAGATCTTTATGATTCGTTGACGCAGAGCTTGGCGTAGTTCTTGTTATCGCATTGACATTTATATCAATGATCGATCAAAAGTACGTCTGTGGCGGTAGCTTCAAGTTGATATACCCTAGGCTTAGCGTCCAACACCCAATGGATGATGTGGTCTCTTATGTCTGGGTGTGTTGTTTCACTCATAAACCTATTGATCAGTTTTGAACAATTTACTTGCTGATAATAAGGATTTACTTAATACTAAGCATGTTCACATGTTTAGATGTTCACGTTTGCTGTAGTTTATTACTTACCTAACTCATAAGAGAGTTCGTTTTTTTAGAAGTTGTAGAAGTTGTAAGATATCTTAAGGACTCAATCATATGACACGTTCAGTGTATTGAAGATCTAATTGTACCCTTGTTGCTAAGTGACGCCAAACTCTTCTCTTGGCGTCGCTACCTTACGCAGGGATTAGAGATTACTGCACTATTCCATATACTTGTCATTGCAAGTTCACGTCTGCAATTTCTGCCTAGGAACAAGTACATCTGCCTTTAGATATTTTTTTTTTTTGCACTCCATAATTCACCTTACTGTATTAGTGACATTTGTTTAGCCTAGTATAGATCTAGGCTTCGGTCTACCTGGAAGCCGCTTTATCTGAAGAAAATTCTAACGTAGGCAGACATGCCTTTCAATACGTTACTCTAATGAATGAAAATGGCGACATGCTTTCAATAGTAACATTGTTACGATCTCGTGTAGGGGAAACGCGTTTACAATTCCGGTAGCATGAACACTGCAAGTTACTGTAACGCTTTCTGGTTATTGGATCTTGCCTGTGACCCAGTGAACGTCTTAAGTTCGTAACCTGACCTGACCCATTAAAAGGGGGTCAGAAGTGTCAATTACGGAACTGGTCGATGCCACTTATTGTTGCTACTTCAGTGTGTGTCAACTTAGTTTCTGGGATCGAGATATAAGCTACAGAGTTACAGATCGACTTTGCAAGCCTATTAAAAAAAAAAAAGTTTTATAGCGCTACAGTGCCGGCTCATCTAAGAAGTCAACGAGGCGGCGACTCATTCTAAAAATATTTTACTTATTATACAGTACTGACAAAACTATTTTGGCAATAACATTGTTGCCAACTTCAAATTGTTCAAGAAAGAGATGTATGTATAGCAAATTAAAAATAAATGATCCTCCAATTGTATGTTAGGCCTAGAACCCAGACGTATAGATATAATATACATAGTTATGTGGCATTGTTAGCTTTTTAAATGTAAATTTGAATTCTAATATCAACTCTGTCTGGTGAAAAGTTTTTCAAAGTTATTTCTCTTACACACATTCTCTTATAAAGCGGAAACTTGGTAGGCAAAAAACAAACCCCGCTTGGGCAGCTGTTTGAGACAAATATCCTTACAAAATCTAAAAAGATTCTAGAAATAAGAAATCACCCTTGGGTCAGGATTTTGTGATTTTACCATCACAAAAGAGATACAAGACACCGATAGCAAAGACAAACAGACACAAAAACTCTTTTGTTCCTCTGGCAATCAAATCATTAAACAGAAACAATCTGATGTAAACTTTTGACATGTACATTGTAAGTGAGTCTGGTGTGAATGAACATTTTGTTTCTCTTTATAGTTATAAATGTTTTGTTTGGTATTATGCACAAATTGTAAGACAAATTTCCTATGGACAATAAAGATTATTATTATTATTATTATATTCATTGGCTTAGACAAGACATGAAACAATACAAATAACAACCGCTTAGTGATTTATTTTTTGCTAATTGATAATTTTATTTTATACTATCATTCAGTACACACATTTATGGTAAAATATGTAGGGTTTGGTTATTTCTTCCGTACCCATTCTCGGAACAAGTTTGAACTTTCCACGATTTTTTTATTGAACCTAAAACAACATGAATCAATAAACAAATACTGACCAACTATTGGTAATTATATTTTTTTATGTCGAATAAGGATAATAACGTCTACATTATTGAGAGGTATAGTTGAAAGTGCGGAGTTCTTCCCCTTAGAAGCAGTGGTCAGTTTCATAAAATAGATCGCTGGCAGGCCTTTGACCTTTACTATGGTCAGTAAGTTTCATAAAGTGAGAAGTATTGGTTAAATAGTGTGTGTGCTATTTTGACTTTATTAAATGCATAGTAGCTCTTGTTAACGTTGTATTTAACAGCCCTCGTTTGGAAGAAGTCGATAATGGTTTTGTGCTTTTCGCCTGTCCTTCTTTCTGTTTGACAAGCTTATTATTATTATTATTATTATAGCTTTTATATAGCGATACTTTCATGCTTATAGCATGCTCAGAGCGCTTTGGTCCAATCTCATTTATGGACCAGTGGGGGGGGGGAGGGGGTATCTAGGAGTTGGTTTCCCGTGCTGCCTTTGGGCGCTCAGTAAACACAACTCTGCCCGAGTCGGGTGTCGAACCTCGAGCCCCCTTCTAGGTAGCCAAGCAAGCCAAGATCAAGCCGCACTTAGCCTCTCGACCACGCCATAGTAGTGAAAAAAAAAACACCTAAAAGACATAATACAATTCCGTTGTCTTCGCCTGTATCATGCCAAAAGTGCAAGATCTATTTATTTACAAAGCTAATCTCAACTCACTCTGTCTGTCTGGTGAATACACGTACACGTTATTTCTCCAATATCTAATCTCGAATCACGTTTTACGTTGACAGAAGATAACTATAAAACCTTCTATTTTCATAAGCGATTCGCTGGCATAGTGGTTAGTGGACAAGTAATAGAACCACAGCATTGACAAAGCTATCAGCATGAAACTGTTCTAAACAAAAACAATTGGTACAAATATTTGTAATCGCACAGATTTATTATTATTAGTCTAGATCTATTACAAATTTAATTACATGACTGATCCAAACTTATCAATACACTACGTTTAATATACGTTTTTTGTTTTTTTTTTAATTATTTTATACTAGTGCAACAAACCCTATTGTGTGTACATTATTTTATGTTTAATTGTGTTTAATCTCTAAGACTGAGGATCATGCAATTTTTTTTTCATAATTTAGAAATCATAATTCAATAGTAGATATATATTCATGTGTTTTCAAGTTACATGAAGTTACTTCCTTTTTCCAGTCTATATTTATTTATGTCTATGCTATTTTGTGAATGAAATAGTGCGGATTGGGTCCATTCGCACCGCGTGCGTGCGCCATGGGATCTTTCCAATTACTTGTTGCGAGTTGCTTGTTGCTCGTTTTGACCTTTTACTTTGAGGAATATATATATAGATATTTCTCTTGTTAGATTTCTGAAAGGGAACTTTTGGTTTTAAAATGAAATATTTAACTAAGAAAAGGGAGGGGGGCGTTATGGGGGAGGAGGTTCACTTTTCTTGTCCCGTCCAGACACTGTTTCACTAAACACTAGGTTTGAACATTGCCAGACAATTCAATGCTCTACACTCTATAATTTTACGTGTTCTCCATATTATAATTTTGTGTAAAAAGTCAAAATTATATTTTCTCTCTCCAGCCGAAGTGACAGCCCCTTGTTTCTCTTGTCAGAGGCGTCGCTATGCTGTTGAAACGGGAGTCAAGGTGAGTCTACTCTTATTTTGTAAGCTACGTAACTATGGCTAGTGGTATTGAGAACATTCTACTCATGAGGAAGTGTGTAGTCTGCTTTGTTCTGTTCAAACGACGAGCTGATCACGTTCCCACAATTCTTATCTTTCACATATTTTACTTCCTGTTTCGTAACTTTACTTTCACCCAAATAGACATTTACTCAATGATTTCGCAACCAAAGCTGTTGCGAGGTGAATCGTTTTGAAAAATAAGGCCTGACAACTGTCCGTGATTGTCCAAGACGGAAACGCACAAATGACGTGTCTCAAAGGGTTGAGATGCACATCTTTTTGTTGTTTTTTTTAAAAATAATAATAATAATTTCAGTACTCTTTTTAGAGCTTACATGTAAGCTTCGCCTCTTTATTTTCTCTCTCGACATTCTCCGGTTTTGTAAGTCGTTTTTTTTTAAAGAGAAGTTTTAATAGAGCTAGAAGCTAAAGTGCCGTAACAAATGAACGTGACCTTAAATTGAACTGGTACAATAGGCTGGTGCGTAGGAGCAAGACCATTCGTTAAAGAAGGGCCCAACACTGACCTGCAACGTCACAACCTGTGGGCAGTTTAGACCAATAATTCGTTGCCACATCGTACAGACCTGTGATAGTTGGAGAAAAGTAAAGACGGTTGGTCGTTGTGTTGGCCACATGACACACTCGTTAACCGTAGGTCACAGAAACAGATGACCTTTACATCATCTGCCCTATAGACCACAAGGTATGAAAGGGGAACTTTACTTTTACTTAAATCGCATGTTTTATTTATCATGGTGTTGATCTGTCGTGACCAGCCAGCGTTTACAGATTGTATGAATGTAGACTGTAGATCCTTGTTCAACATAAAGTAATACGTCTGGTCGAAACAAAAAATGATGTGTGCTGCGTACAATTAGCATTTCATTAAAACTCCAGACATTCTTCAGCATGTCATCACTCTAAGTGCTTTGAGCTACACGTCTCTCGTGTCATCACGGACTACACACGTGCACTTCTGCTGTCTTTTTGTCACGTGGGCACGTGACTTGTGAAGATCTAAATCAAACTTTGAGTTGGATCCTTGTAGACTGAGTGTGAGCGCTGTTAGGAAAGAAGTACACGATTGTGAGTGGTATTAAGGAATGCGGAGGGGGGAAGGACTAGAGTGTGATTGAATCTCTCAATTGTTATCAACTCCGAACATTTGGGTAGGGCCGGCCTTAGGCATAGGGAAAATTGGCAGGCTCATAGGGCCTCATGGTGGAGACCGCACAGGACTCAAATATTTTTTTTAAAGAAGAATTAGCGAAACATAGATCCTATCCCAAATATAAACTCTATGGCTCTGTGCCTACTAGCCCTTCTCTAAACCTCAACCATGATTCAAAGTTTATTCGCGCATGTAGAAATCTACTTGTTAGACTACATTGGTTAGAAGTCCACTGTTTAGGGCCTATCTATTCGCTTCGCATAGGGCCTCTCTATTCGCAAGGCCGGCGCTGCTTTTAAAGTGGGCGTGATTCTCCAAACTTCTAAATATATTTGACGGTATCTTACCAATGCACAGCTCCAATTTCCGCAAAGAAGTTGGGGCTATTTCATCGATCCAATGAGAACATCTCACCGATCGTCTCTTATCGTCTGCTATCTCAGTGTTGTGTTTTACCCACGAAATATGGGTCACTTTTCACCTTCCCAGCTTTTCTGTGGGGATAAAATGCTTCTGTTTATAGACTTGCATAATGGACCCCTCATTCACCAATTGTAATCAAACAACATTTAGCCACGTAATTCTCTATAAGTATTTCATCCATCGTGGTTGTCACGTGATACGTATTTTTCATTGTTTTATCAATATTATGACGTGGCAAAATGTTATTTGTTTACAATTGGTGAATGAGGTCCATTTGCTCAACTCCACACCCACATCAAGAATAAGCAATTTAGTCCAAATTCATGATACCACTTGTCTAGTTGAAGTACCCTTTATGAGGACGCTTATGAGGCCCTGTGCAGCTGCCGTAAATCCGACCCTGGAAATCAGTGCTGGGCTGCTATTTAACCATATATTAGCTCTAGGCATTTGGTCAAGCTATTTGATGGCTACCATCATTAAGCTGTCCAATACACACAGAAACACAATGAGCCTACATTGCCACGTTTCGCGTGCCCCCCACCCCTCTTTCCTTTAGTACATCAATAATTAATCTACATGGACGATGTTTGATTGTTAGTTCCCCCTGGTAAATCTACAACAGCTGCTAGGAGAGTTATCGTTTCTGATAATGCCTGTTTAAAAAAAAAAAGGAAGTTAGGTTATTGGTGCAATAACAAGAAGTCAAATATTTGAACAAATGATAAACTTAAAGCTCTACTTCGTGTACATACATTCTTCTCCTACAAACACAGGCTGTGGGTGTGTGTGTGTCAGTAACTTATTTAAGGGAAGATAAGTCACTGATTAAGGGGCAGATAATCGATATTGTGTGTGCGTGAAAACTCCTTTAAACTCACATCATTAAATCATGCTAAAAAAAAACTTTTTATATCCAGGAGTTATCCATAAAGTGATACCCTCCCCCCCCCCCACTTTTCAGATGTTTATTCTGGTCTTTAATAATTTCTTGCAGAATAGGAGAACTTTGTTATTCCCTGAATATACGTTCATTCAAATAGGCATATATCTCCAGCTATTTGATTGTCAACATACATCTTCGATACTGAATGGACTCTTTTGTTCCAATAAGCGACATAGGGTGGTTACCCCATGGGTAGTAAAGTAAGGGTCAGAATGAGGACAATGTGTTTTGCTATACTCTGCTAAGGTCACTTACGAAAAACATCTAAAAACCACTCTACCCATATATACATTCCAACAAGTTACATAGGATCATAATGCTGAAAATTGCTAGCTTATGTATAATCAATCTCACAGCCATACAATATCTGTGTTAGATGCATCAAAATATTCTCATCCTAGCATGTGTGAAATATTGCACACTTCCCAAATGAACTTGAAGTCATTAAGGTGAAAGAACAAATAATTTAATTCGAAGAAAAAGCTTACTAATTGAATTATAATGATATGCAACTTAAAGTGATGGCATACATTTAGTTTCAAAACATTACAAACTTAGCCCCTGTAATTAGCTTTTAAAAAATTTTATTCCAGAAATCTACCAGGCTTAGGAAGATGCTGTTATCTTCTGAGCTTGAGTTCATCATGGAAGCCCACAGTGGGATCAGTGCCTGTATAGCGGAAGAAGCAGGTAAAACACTTATAACATATTTTTGTCTGAATCTAGAGAATCTGTTCTTATAGAATCTAACTAGCTTCTTATAGAATCTAGAGAACGTGTTCTTACTAGAGTCAAACATTTCTGTTGCATAAGCTAGAAGTGCTAGAAGTTCTCTTCCTGATTTTACTTCAAAATTTTGTGTTGATTACTGCTATCCAAGAGATAAGACCGATTTTCCTTCAAAACTAACACAAGTACCATAGCAAATCATTCACGTCAGACTTAGTGTAATGCTAGGATTAACACATAATATTTTTTTTTATTGCATCTGTATATCATGCTCAGTGCGCTGTGGTCCAATCACTTTTGTGAACATGGGGAGGGGGGGAGGGATATCTGGGAGAGGAACTCAGCAAACACTTATCAGCTTGAGTCAGGTTTTGAACCTGAGCCCTCTAGATAGGTAGCCAAGTGATTTATGCCATGCAGAAACACATCTCAAGACAGACAGTACTGGGATAGAACATAAACAAGACACTAATAAAATGATCACCACATACCACATTCTAGATAAGTAAAAGTATTATGGTTGCCTGGACTATGGCATGTGCTTCGGACTGCCATTATTACATTCTGATGGTTAACGAGGGTGTCATGTGGCCAGCACAACAACCATCTGCCTTTATTCCCTAATAAATGTCAGGCAGCCATTAGAGTTGGGTGGATTCCGATGTGCCCTAATAATCCCCAAATTCAAATTCCCATTCTTCACCAAAAAACCCGTAACTTCTCGGTTCAGATGCTAAGTGCTTTAAAACTTAGCCGAGAGGACAGAAAAGAGTTGGGAAGTCATTAAAAACTATCAAGAGACCATGGAGAGTGTTTTTTTTTTACTGAGGCCCTAAGTTCCACGAGGAACTCTAAGGAAAGATGATGATGATTTCAAAAGAGAGAGAAGGTCTGCTTTTATGTTTTTTGACGTCATTATGTGGAAAAAGAAAAAAAAAAAATTTTACTATGTATCTGTATTACTTTATTTTTTTACCTAATGCACTGATTAAGTGTTTCTAAATTTAGTGACGTTACTAAGTTGGTGGGTGTTTTCATTTTCTTATTAATCCAGTTATGTTGGTAATTTTGAAAGAACGCAAATGTTTGCATAAAGTGTTGAGCAATACCTAATCACGAGACTGTTGCACACAAAGTGATTGTGGCAGGAGCAACTCAAAAAAAAAATTTGATAAAAAGAGATGAAACAATTACTTGGTGAAAAACTGGCACACATTCACTTGAACTTGAACTGAGAGCGTATATAAACTATCAGTGGATAATGTGATGACATTGTGATACTTGTGAGATAACAAAAGAACTATTACAAGATAGAGAAAAACAAAATGTCAGCCACTGTGTTAATGTACCACATAGATTGCTCTAATACATGATAATGTATATGTCAGGACCACCATACAAGATTGCTCTAACACATGATAATGTATATGTCAGGACCACCATACAAGATTGCTCTAACACATGATAATGTATATGTCAGGACCACCATACAAGATTGCTCTAACACATGATAATGTATATGTCAGGACTTGGTGGACTAAAGAATATCTTCAATTACTTATTTGTAAAATCTTGATTATCTAACCCTGACTGATGGCTTGAAGCTGAACCTTTCATAGGCATGTCATCATCTACAGGCCTTTTTCAATCGATCCATCCTAGTGGCACTACAGCCCATGGAGGGCTCTGCTCTGTTTCAACACATCCCTCCATTTAGATTACTCCTGGGTCTTTCCTCTATATGCCCTAACCCCAAGCTGTTAAAGATCTGCCTCCACTCATCAATCCATTGCATTGGGGGTCTGCCTTTGGGTTGCCTGCCTTTTTGTTGTTCTGGTAATTAGTCTTCTTTTTTTTTTCACTAAAAATATTTGTTTTTAGTGAAAAAAAAATTTGTTTTAATATGTAAGTTATTTTTTTCTGTAATTTAGGTTTTAAAGGAATATGGGCCAGTGGGTTGTCCATGGCGACACAACTTGGAGTCAGAGATAGCAACGAAGCGTCATGGACGCAGGTTCTTGAAGTTCTGGAGTTCATGAATGACGCCTGTACTGTGCCCATCCTGGTTGATGCCGACACTGGTTATGGCAATTTCAACAATGCCAGAAGATTGGTACGGAAACTGGAAGACAGAGGAATCGCTGGTAGGCCTGCTTTAGAAATTTATAGATTAAATTGTTGCTCTGAGGTACAAGCGCCAAACATATCATTGTGTCATCACTGGCAGTTCATATTAATTTTGCAGTGGTATAAAAAAAAAGTAAATATTTGTATTCCAGGTGCCGCAGTAGAAGATAAACTGTTTCCTAAGACCAATTCTCTGTTAGATGGCAGGGCTCAACCACTGGCAGACATTAAGGAGTTTGCACTTAAAATACAGGTTGGCTTTTATTGTTGGGTTTAAACTTCGATTAGACATTGTCTTAACCATTATGTATCCCTTAGTCTGTTGGGCCTTTGGGGGGACCACACAAGATTAATTGACCATTTTTCTCCATTCCTCACAGTCTTTTGCCATGGATAGAATCTCTTTTGATGGCAGGCCCATCCATTCTCTTATGATGTCTTACCATCGTTTTTTCTGTCTGCCTCTTCTTCTTTTTCCTAGTACTGTTTATTGAAGGAAGGTCTTTCCGAGCTTTGAGGACCTTGTAATATGGAGTTTTTGTGTTTTTTTTACAGTAGTTAGCATGTTGTTGTGGAGTCCAATCTCTGTATTAATCCTGTCTCTAATCTCTTTATTTGTGATGCAGTCTTTGTATGTAATGTATTGGATCTTCCTGTAACTTCTCAATTCCATTGCTAGGAGGATCTTTTATTTAGGTCAGTGACTAACAACTCACTGTGCCATTGATATATATCTGACTTTGGATTGTCACCTTGATAGTTCCCTCCCCCCATTAGTAACCAAGTTTGAGCTCAAGAAAATAACAATTTTCAACCTAGAAGAGATTTCTGTTAATTCACAATCTGGTTTTCTTTTATAGAATACAGACTAAATGGTCACATGATCTATTCCAGTAGCATCTACAAATTTTAAAACTGTCTCATAATGTTTTTGAAAATAAAAATAAATTGGTCAATAAAATAAAAAAAAATTTAAGTCTATAGGCAGATAATGTGAAGGTCATCTGTTTCTAACCATTTGTACCGTAAATGCCTTTACTTATGCCCAACTAATGTAAGGTACCCAACAGAGCACCCCAAGGATCCCAAAATTAAAAATCTCAGTATTCAAAAGGATCCTCCAGTTCGGAAGCCAAGGGCTTGACCACTCAGCCACTTAAATTACTTTATTCTTTTTATTGCACATTTCTTAAGGTTTGATGGACCTTTTAGACCCAAATGTCTTCCTGTATTATACGCTTATAAAACTTGTACAAAATTTTCTTTAATGAAGATTCTTCCATCCTTTGATTCTTGAGCTTTTGTTATTTCATCATTTTAAGTTTCTTCTTTTTTTTTTTCACTTACATGATAAAATAAAAATAAAGTTTCCTGAATCATATAAGTTAATACAATTAAAGTAACGTATATCAATACATTCCATTAACAAACATTTTATATATAAATCTATTGAATAAACTGGTTTTATCTAACCTCATAGTTTAAAATTCTAAGAAGATTTTAATAATAGTGTGTATTAACCATACATGATGTTTCTGCAGGCTATGAAAGATGCACAGCGAGATCCAGACTTCAACATTGTGGCCAGAGTTGAAGCTTTGATTGCTGGCTGGGGTGTTGATGAGGCCTTGAAGCGAGCAGACGCCTACCTGGCAGCAGGAGCCACAGCTGTACTCATGCACAGTAAACTGTCTGTGCCAAAAGAAATTGATGAATTTTTGAAGGCTTGGAACAACAAGGTTAGAAAAAGTTTCAATGCCTTAAACATGGCTAGCTAGTAGCATTAACTTTTTCTATGCTGGTAAAATGAAGAAAAGTTGGTAACAGTAGGAATACCTGATAGCATTAGGAATGGCTGATAGCATTAGGAACAGCTGGTAACATTAGGAACAGCTGGTAACATTAGGAACAGCTGGTAACATTAGGAATCTCTGGCAGCATTAGGCATGGTGTTCTAGTACCACCTCATCATGGGGCCCCACGGCAATGATGAGTAAGAGACACCAGCACTGGACATGAACTCCAGGGTTGGTCAGGATCTCGTGGATCCAAGCCTATTTGCAGGTCTCTTTATGGGCAAAAACTGGACTGACTGGGGTGGCCTTCGCATGCTGTGCCAGGCGGTTGGTGCCCATGAACTAGGCTCTAACAAGTCCATTCCCTGGTGTGCTAGTTGAGGAATACACCACAAAAATAGTTATTTTGAAACTGGGAATGTCTAGGAGTGCTCACCAACCCACTTCTGCTAATCAGTGTTAGTGACAGCTGAGGCAGGTTTCTTCTTTATCTCAGGTAGCATTAGGAACAGCTGGTAACATTAGGAATGGCTGCTAGCATTAATTTCTAGAACTGAACGTCGCAAAAACTAAAGAACTAACAATAGATTTCAGAAAGAAAAAACAGACTATATGTTAACTGCAAATAAACACTACATCTATAAAACAAGTGAATGCATATAAATATCTAGGTGTTATCATCAATAAGAAACTTTCTGTTGTATTGTCTTTATATGAGAAAAGAGTCCTTGTAATCACAATGAATTTCCGTAAGGATCAATAGAGCAGTCTTAGTCTAAGTCTTAGAATTTAAATAAAAGTGTTTTTATTTTGGTAACTTTTCAACAGCTTGATCAGATAATATTGATAATTATCAAAACTCAAGCTTATTTGTTTGTTTCTTTTTAAATCTGAACACAAACTTTTCACCTTTTGTGTGTGTGTGTGTAATCTAGCAAAGTGCTATCTGAATAAGCTAAATAAAAAAATTATTTAATATTTCTTCCATGTTGAAAATTGCTTAGTCAGTATGCGTTCTAAAAGTGAAGGTTCACAGATGTTATTCATATGCCATATATATTGTTTTTACATAGACCTATATGGGAGTTGGTTGAAAAAAATAAAATAGAAGAATCTAATCTAAAGGGAATAAGTGTTTCAATTATACCAAAAATGTTTTTTTTTAAATAAAAAACTTTGCTTAACTTAACAAACTGTACTAAAAGGTTGTTGAGCTAGGTATGAAGATAAATTGTCTGCTTAACTTAACAAACTGTACTAAAAGGTTGTTGAGCTAGGTATGAAGATAAATTGTCTTGTTGTAGGTATTCTAGATCTAGTGACATCACTGTTTGTCACATCTTTTGTTACAAAGTCAAAAAAGCTGTTAACATGTTAATTGACGTTAAAAATGTCATTCTGTAGGGGCCGGTTGTTATAGTACCAACAACCTACTACAAGACACCTATGCAGCATTGGAGAGACCAGAAAGTTTCCATGGTGATATGGGCGAATCACTCTGTCAGAGCATCAGTCAAGGCCATGCAGGAGGTGACAGCTCAAATCTTTAAAGAGCAAAGCACTGTGGGAGTTGAAAAAAATGTAAGCTTAAAAATTATATATACCCTAGGAAACCCAATCTTTTTTAAAACTGAAATTTATATATATTTTTTGATATATAAAAAAAATATTTAGAAGAATTATATATATATACACACACATAATGCAAATACATAAATACACACATACAAATACACGTATATGTACATATCCTACAGTCTATCTATTCTGTTTTCAGATTGCAACAGTAAAGGAACTTTTCCGTTTGACAAAAGATGATGAGCTAAAAGTAGCCGAGGACAAGTATTTGCCTAAAGCTTAACTGACACTTAAAACAGACACTGGTACTACAGCTTCTAGCCCAAAAAATGCATTTGAAGCCTCTTGGAAACAAAGAATCATATTATTTATTTTATCTCATATATTTAATGTAATCATTTCAGTGTAAAAAAAAAATATAATTTTGGATTACATGATAAAATAGTACAAATATTAAATGTTCATTATTTCTAGATTTGTTTTGGTAAATTTAAAACTGTCATCTCAACTGATGTGTGAAAAATATTATCCATCATATTTATTGTTACTATTAAAAGATGGGAACATCTAGCTAGATTTTTCATTGAAAGGGTGAGTTTTGTTCAGTATTCAGCATTATGTAAAGATGAGGAACAGGGTTACAGTTTGACTGTAAGAAGTTGCCAGGAATGCTTTTATTCTGTCTCTGACTTATCTTTGTGTGGACTATTGTAATGTAATGAGTTGCCAGAAAAGCTTTTATTCTGTCTTTGATCTTTGTTTGTGTAGACAATTGTGATTTTGCTTTCATTTTTTTTTTAAATGCGTCTTTTTTTTTTTTTAGTTTTAGTTTTTAAGTTTCTATATTTTAAAAAAGTTTTTCTACTTTTGTTTTGCAAAATGTTAGCTTCTAGACCTAGATATTTTTTCTGTTATTTCCAATTTCTAATAATGTGTATGGAGATTTTATATATTTTTTGTTCATATTGATTTTAAAGGACTCTTTTCTGAATTAACTGAAGAAGATTTAAGTCCACACAGGAAAATAATTCTAAGCATTACTTTTATTGAATTTGTGGATTTTCTGAAATGTTCTTTTACAAACAAGAAATAATGTCCTAGCCCAAACCTTCTTCATGGATTGCAGCAGGCAGGAGTCAAAACCCCATCACATTGACTTTCACACATGTCACATGACTAGTAGACTTAAGCCAATATTTCTACCAATAACTTTCATTCAACACCAAAATATTACTCCAAGGAATAAATAGCTAGTGCAAATATTTGAAAAAAACAACAACAAATTTTTATTTTGAATTTGTCCTTAAATGTAATTAAGTTAAAAAAAGTTTTGGTACTATGACACTCAGTTAAAGGAAAAAAAAATGATAATGATAACTTTAAAGTCTGAACTATTATATGAAAATGTCTATTGTATTTTTTCTAATGATAACTATATTATTCGTATATGATCAGTATGTTGTGGGGCTTGGAGAATCACTTAATTTTGGCTCAGTGTTTTACAAGAACCTTTGCAAGTTTTTTTTTTTTTTCCTTTTGCTTTTCCTTTCAGTTTTAATTTTTTTTTAAAACTCCATGACACATGCGGCACAGTTGAAGCAGCCATCAAATGACCTGTCAACACTATCAGTCATGATCTCTCTTAATGACTTGTGTGATGCTGGACAGTGATGATAGCTGATGACTGTGACTAAAACCTTTGACCAAATGAATGTCAACACTTGGGGCACTAATTTAGTTCTTTGTATCTGGGTCAAGCACTTCATGATTTAACTCTTTCTCTCCGTAATTATTTACCACATTCTGGGGGAATCAATGTTGGTATCGTCAGTTAGGAGAGAAAGAGTTAAACAAACCCTCAAAGTTTCATTTTTTCTCAACTTCATTCAGTTTGAATCAGATCAATTAAAATAAAACAGAAACATCTGAACACATCCAGAGTGTACAACCTGTTCAAGAGTTCAACATTATCCAGAAGTTGTTCATAAATATTTCCATTGTTCTATTTTTTTTTTTATTTAATCAGTAGAAGATTACATCACCAGGAACAATGATCTAAATATAATGAATATAATATGTATGTCCCCTTACATTTGATTGGCACGCTGCTTTACTTTATAAATAATTACATTCAATATTATTTTGGTTTTCTGTATATGAATTCTGGCTCTGTTTAATATTCTGACATGTGTTTGGAATTCATGAAAATGTTAACATGAAAGACACAAGACAGGTCTATTTAATTATTTCCCTTCATTTCTGCACTGTGGCATGTACATATATATATATATATTTGTATATGATGTGTGGTCTATTTATTCAATTGATTTCATGTTATGGCTGCAAGCAATTATAGATTGTATGTCTATGTGTGTTTACCAGTGACAGTGTATGAGAAGGTTGGAGAGGGGGGCAAAAGGAGAGAATGCAATGCAATGATTATCCTCCCCCCCCATCTAGCATGCTCACAAGTCTGTCACTGCCAGTTCTGTGTGTTATTATTGTCACATATCAGTATCAAGTGTATGTCAACATAATCCAGTCACCTTCCATGCACATTCCTCAATTGGTCATAGTCACTAACACAAGCCATCCATTGGGTGACCCTC
>JADKLZ010019985.1:0-16769 GCA_021533235.1 Biomphalaria straminea | reverse complement strand
TATCTATCTATCTATCTATCTATCTATCTATCTATCTGTCTCTGTCTCTGTCTCTCTCTCTCTCTCTATATATATATGTATGATCTCTCTCTATATAATGAGATATATCTCCTTGCTAGTAAGCACTATCAATTATAAGTACCCTTCTGATTATAAGGTACAGCTGTCATCGTCCAGTTCTTACACAGCAGTGTGACGTCAGACCTGGGGGGGGACCTCAATATTTTTTTTTGCTAAGATTTTTTCAAACAACTCAGCTATCAATATTGACAAATGTAGGCGATATATGGGCGGTAGGCAATATAGAAGGCGGTAAGCAATAAAGGGGGTGGTAGGCAATCTATGGGGCGCGTGGGCAATATAGGGGGCGGTAGGCTATATAGGGGAGCTGTAGGCAATCTAGAGGGGCGGTAGGCACCCTACGCGTGTCCATTTGTTTATCTAGTCAGGCTCTACCTCTCTACCACCCGTTCGCAAAAAAAAAAAAGTTTCCTTTCCAACTCAAACTTTCTGGACTCTGTATCCGCCCCTGCCTTGTATGTGTTTGACGTATATATGCGGCCTGCGCTCACAGCAACTAATCCTTCTCGGGTTATTGAAAGTCCTGGCTATTGAAACGGATTAACTTTTGATGTCAGATCTCTTCCTGTGAACTTAACAAAGAGAAATGTGAATTCCTTCGTTAATCCTCTAGTATGGACGCCAATTTGGGAATGTGAGTTTAGAAGATTGCCTTATGCAATTCACGCATCTATCGATTTAGAAATGGATATATGATTTGGGCTTTTCCCCCCAATCTCCAAGATATAAGCCTGACAAGAATGTTATTCATGTATCATAAGGTGATAAGAAGAGTGGGGTGGGGGGGGGGGGGTTCGGTGGCTGAGTGGTTAAGCGCTCGGCTTCTGAACTTGGTCCTGGGTTCGAATCTCGGTGAAGACTGGGATCTTGAATTTCGGGATTTTAAGGGCACCCATGAGTGTAATGGGTACATGACTTTAGTTGGGGAAAGTAAAGGTGGTTGGTCGTTGTGCTGGCCAGATGACACCCCCGATCGTTTAACCGTTGGCCATAAGAACATATGATCTAAACATCACCTGCCCCATAGATCGCAAGGTCTGAAAGGGAAACTTTACAATGAGTCTAACGGGTACATAAGTTGGGGAAAAGTAAAGGTGGTTGGTCGTTGTGCTGGCCACATGACACCCCCGAGCATTTAACTGTTGGCCTTAGAAACATATGATCTAAAATCTAAACATCATCTGCCCCATAGATCGCAAGGTCTGAAAGGGAAACTTGACTGATAAGAAGGAGGGTATTAACGTATACCACAGAAGCGCATTTGAGTAAAGAAATTCGCTTGTACATACACACGTCAACACACATCTGCTTATTAAACTAAGCAAATTTCATAAAACATTGTCTCCTAGTTCATATACACAAAATATTGAGACCAAAGATAGGCCTATGTAAGCACACAGAGATGGTAGGATAAGAAAGTCAAGATAAAGTGATGGTAGGATAAGAAAGTCAAGATAAAGTGATGGTAGGATAAAAAAGTCAAGATACAGTGATGGTAGGATAAGAAAGTTAAGATACAGTGATGGTAGGATAAGAAAGTCAAGTTACAGTGATGGTAGGATACGAAAGTCAAGTTACAGTGATGATAGGATAAGAAAGTCAAGTTACAGTGATGATAGGATAAGAAAGTCAAGATAAAGTGATGGTAGGATAAGAAAGTCAAGATACAGTGATGGTAGGATAAGAAAGTTAAGATACAGTGATGGTAGGATACGAAAGTCAAGATAAAGTGATGATAAGATAAGAAAGTCAAGTTACAGTGATGGTAGGATAAGAAAGTCAAGTTACAGTGATGGTAGGATAAGAAAGTCAAGATACAATGATGGTAGGATAAGAAAGTCAAGATACAATGATGGTAAGATGATAAATGCATGTTACAGTGATGGTATTGCGATAAGAAAGTCAAGTTTCAGTGATGGTAGGATGATAAAGGCATTACAGTGATGGTAGGATGATAAAGGCATTACAGTGATGGTAGGATGATAAAGGCATTACAGACTTACAGTGATGGTATCGCTATGATAAAATCTAGTTACAGAGATGGTATTGTGAAGATAATTGACTAGAGTAACACCTTAAGTACACTCACTAAATTTAGAAAGCCTTCAGGATAGAAGACTTAAAAGTAAAGTAGCAATTATACATAAAACACTGAGCCATAATCTTCAAATACAAAAACAAAATTTAATAAAATACTCGGAAAGGCAAAAAGATACAGGCATATTCCCGGAATTGTAAAGTATAGAAAAAGTCATGAAAATCTCCTGACATTATTAAAATCTTCTTAAAACAGACATCATGTCATTTCAGGGTGTCATTCAATATGAAAAACGCCAATCCTACTCGCGATTAAAAAAATGACATTGTCAGCTTTCAATTAATAAAATATAATAATAAGGCGAATGTTAACCAAAACAAGAAGTTCAAATACTTAATTTACTTTAATAGTCACTGGCATTTAAATATGGATCGAAATCTATCTCGACAAAGGCGATATTTTGGTAGTCGATAGTACCTAATTCTAAAAGGCATATCCAATTCCGAATGGCTGTCGTCTTTTGTTTGTTGGAAAAATACTATCTACTGTAGATGGCTCGTAAAGTTACTTTGTCAGTGATTTTGTACTTAGTAAAGTATGAATAAAATGCAAAGAAGAATTTATTTTCTAATATAAAATCTTAATTTTCACTTATTATCCTTATCCCTACTTAGACTGGGCCCCGAGCAATCCGTTTCGCATAAGGCCCCGCAATCTGTAGGACCGGCCCTGCGTTGTTTTCACAACACACACATGAAATCCATAATTTACAGTCAGCAGAAAATAAAAAGTGGGGCTCGATCTGGACCTGGATAGAAGCAGCAATTCTCACATGAAACGTTAAATTTAACGTTAAATTCAAATGAGCAATAGCTATGTCAATGTCTTGCATTGATATATTTACTTATTATATTTCTTTACAAGACGTGAGTTTGAAGAATGAAGACGTCAATGAAATAGCACAGGTTTACTTTTCACAGTTAACCACACACTTCAGCAAAAGTAGGCCTAGATATGATACAATACACCAGTCACTAGAAGAAACACAAAGCAAACTAATGCATGTTTTAAGCAAACTTATGTACCCGGCCTAGTCTAGTTCAATTTATCTTTAATATAAACCAGTAAGTAAGGCGTATGTATTCATATATGTATGTCCCGAAAAAAAAATCAAAACCGTTTGACCAATCTTGATAAAATAAATGTTCCTCAAATGTTCCTTCGAACATTGCGGAGACCAAAGTATATAATTCACCCCCCCCCCCAGCCCTAAAAATAGACAAAGATTACCTCATTGTATCCGTATTAAAAGAACGAAGCTTTTTAACAAATTGGGTAAACCTGTTTTCGCAGCATTTTATATTATTTAAAGGAGTGTAAAATCACCTTTCTAAGCTATATATCCACAATAGCGCATTTTTTTAAAAATTATTATTTAGTTGGCTTTAGTGATCGGTCAAAATTGTTTCGTTTGTAAACATCTTTTTAAAATTTCTCCCGATTATCTCTTTTTTTATAAAGTTTTTCTATAGATGTCCTTATATTCCCTCCCTATTGCTCTATATCGCTTTCTCTTTCCTTTCTATGTTACTTGATTTCATTGTTCAAAGAATGTGATCCGGATCATAGAAATCGAAAGCTGAAGAGGAGATAACTATTTTAACATGTAGCGTGAAAATCTCCCAATACAACGGGATTTCAAGATCAATATAATCTCAGTACCACGTGATCTACTTTTTTCCTAAAAATGTTTTTAAAGTCCTGGTTTACAATCAAAAGAGGTTATTTCTTGTCATGTGAATGTCATATCACGAGGGCATCTTATTATTAAAATGCTATATCACAAGAATGCCATGTCATGAGAATGACATAGAACTTGAATTTGAGGTCAAGAGAATTTCATGCTATGAGAATTTGATGTCACGAAGAATGACATGTCAAGAGAATTTCATGTCACGAGAATGTCATATAAGAATGTCACATCACGAGAATTTCACGAATGACATGCCATCATTGTCATGAGAATGTCATGACATGAAAATGTCATATCGCGAAAATGTCTTATCAAGAAAATGTCGGAACACAAATATGTCTTAACAAGAAAATGTCATAAATAAAAAAAAGTCTTGACAAAAACAAGTCATAACACGAGAACATCATATCACGAGAATGTCATTTCATGAAATTTTCACTTCACGAGAATGTCATTTCACCAGAATGTTTCTGTTATGAGAATGTCATGTGGCGAGAATGTCATTTCACCAGAATGTTTCTGTTATGAGAATGTCATGTGGCGAGAATGTCATTTCACAAGAATGTTTCTGTTATGAGAATGTCATGTGGCTAGAATGTCATTTCACAAGAATGTTTCTGTTATGAGAATGTCATGTGGCTAGAATGCCATTTCACAAGAATGTTTCTGTTATGAGAATGTCATGTGGCGAGAATGTCATTTCACAAGAATGTTTCTGTTATGAGAATGTCGTGTGGCGAGAATGTCATTTCACGACAATGTCATTTTACGACAATGTCATTTCACGACAATGTCATTTTACGACAATGTTTCTGTTATGAGAATGTCACGGGACAAGAATGTTCATGGAATGCTATGTGACGAGAATGTTCATGTTATGAGAATGTCATCACGAGGATGTCATTCACGAAGAATCTGTTGGAGAATGTCATCACGATGTCATATTACGAAATGTCATCCTGGCTAATAACCTTATGGACACTGGTTTAAGTGCAATGTTTTTAGAACAAAAAGTACTGCCAGAGTAACGTTCAATATACTAACATCACTCTCAACAAATGGCTACATCCGATATCTAATTAGGCCTACATATACCGGTATTACAGTTTGCAAACTCTTTTTAAGATACCATAAGGGTCTAATTATTATTTTCTAGAAAATGAATTGGGACTTCTTGTCTTACACTAAAAAGAAAAGCCCTCAAGCAACAGCTGCATTATAGCCCATGAACTTCGTTACTATTAGCAAACCCCTATCGGAATTCTGGCTCCGGGGGGGGGGGGTTTCCCACTGAAATATTATTTATAGCTGTTGGTTAAATTATTTTACTTTTTCTTTTTTACTTTGCAAAGTAATTTCGAGATCAGTGTGTTTAGAAACATGTGGATATACATCTGTCTATACAAATTTTATTTACAATAAAATACAAACTGTATTTAAAACATGCACTTTCATTGTAAAGGGAAAAAACACTTACATTAACGATTAAATAAATTGTGTGTGCATTAAAACAAAGCATGTAATCTAACACAAAACATGACTGAAGCCCATTGGCTCAGTGCGGGGAAACCTCCGTGACCTAGTTTCAATGCTAAGCGAGTGTGGCATTAAATTCTCGTGTTTGATTAGTTGCCGCGCCTATCATGCCATGACTGGCGGTGTGGCGAAGTCTGATTATAAAAGCGACGGTAGAAGGATCTTTGATGTCCTGTCGGCTCTCGGATCTTTACGATCAAGTCTAACATTTCTTATCCAAGCCAGTGTAGCTTTACAGTGAATTAGATCTAGATTCCGGTGAAATATTTTCTTCTTG
The DNA here is from genome assembly GCA_021533235.1 of Biomphalaria straminea. Taxonomy (NCBI): domain Eukaryota; kingdom Metazoa; phylum Mollusca; class Gastropoda; family Planorbidae; genus Biomphalaria; species Biomphalaria straminea. Next base: position 11,084 of record JADKLZ010019985.1, on the reverse strand, counting down.
AAGTCGCTGTTCCATTCCCCCAGAGTTTAAAACGAGCCGAGAGTGTCGTCATCACCGACTAGTGGAATTTTCCTTCTAAAACACACAAGAGCCTCTCTTTTTTTTCCCTCTTAAAGTCGCATTCATCGCTACACAGCACAAATTACCATGGCTACGACAGGAACCGCTAAATGTGTATTATCTTCCGTGTTGAGGTCAGCAGCTACACAGCTATTACAGAAAGGATCTAAAGGTATGTTACTAAACATGTTCGTATGTATTCAACAATCAACATGATTTTTTTTTTATCTCCTGCTACTGCCGGCTGCGAATCTAGTCTTGGCGTGAGCTAAATTAGTGACTCAACGCCCAATACGAAACGAGTAGTGCCAGCTATTTTTAGGTGCCATGCTTTTGGGTCATCCGCCCCTCTTTAACTTCCGCTTTCTAATTGTGATTATCGTGATATGAGAGTTAGAAATGCGACTCTTAACATTAGATCTAGAAATCTTTATTTGATCTAGATCTAAATCTAGTAAATCTATTTTAAGCACGTTAGTTATCGTACGGAGCTCCAATGCAAACCTTGGATCCATGCTAAAGTCTTTTAACATTATTTAGAGATCTACTTACCGGGCGGCCTCCTAGGGGAAGTGAATTTGATGATGCCTAATAATGAAAAAAAAAATAAATAAAACGTGAAAAAATGGGAAGCGTGGTCGAGAGGCTAAGTGCGGCTTGAGCTTGGCTTGCTTGGCTACCTAGAAGGGGGCTCGAGGTTCGACACCCGACTCGGGCAGAGTTGTGTTTACTGAGCGCCCAAAGGCAGCACGGGAAACCAATTCCTAGATACCCCCTCCCCCCCACCGGTCCACAAATGAGATTGGACCAAAGCGCTCTGAGCATGCTATAAGCATGAAAGTAGCGCTATATAAAAGCTATAATAATAATAATAATAATAATAATAAATAACGGAATTTATTTAAAACCTAGTGTAATCGATCACCGGTGGACAATGATTATGCTTGCTATGTGCATAAATATGTAGGTCACAGCTGGGGGCTGCTTAGCCACGGGAAACACGGCATTCCTCATTAATCTTCGGACTCAAAAACAAGCCTTATTATTATTAGTGTACTCCAGCAATAACATTGAGGACGAGTCTCGAAATTTTGTCTTTGAAAAAAAATGTTTTTAGTCATGTATGAGGCTCCTATCAATCGAAGGCCCTAAGTGGCTGCCTTTGCCTAAGGCCGGCCCTGTTACTTCAATCCAGTTTGAGTGCAGAAGATAGTACATCTTATAAATCTAGTCTGTGTAGTTGACACCGTACACAGGATCGTTATTTATACTACTTTCCATTTGTCTCTATATATTTTTCTGGCAGATTTAGAGACCATATAACGCCTAGATTTGTGTTGTAGAAGAGCTTGTGGTTTCGTGTGTGTGTGTGTGTGTGTGTCGGCCTAGTTATAAGATGGTAAGTGAAAAATGGGATTAGCCCTGGGCGTGTCAGGTGCCGCGTGACCCCCAGGTGGCAGATGTAATACTAAGTTTTAAAAAAAAATGTGTGTCTATTGTTGTTATATTCTGGTTTGTCTGCTTGCTTGCTGTTTCGTAGAAGGACAATAAAATCTTATATTTTAGGATATAGATTATGGAATCATACGTGAAACATGCGTTTAGATTATCTTATTTGAACAAACTTCTGTAACTTATAAGATAAGAAAATAATGGTTAGATGGACTACGACTGGAACGTTTAGCAGTCGCAGATTCCTTGACGTCCGTAAAATTATAAGTAGCTTTTCAGAACCTCGATTCCAGCGGTATAGCTGGGTCGTGTTGCCGGGTGTACCTTGGTCAGCACTGGTCACTTTGTTTATTTCATAGTATTGACCTACAGCATAGCTACTTAAAATTCAACGCAATCATTTCTATATCATCGAGACTTAGAATGCTTCTTTAGATACTAGTTAACACATTCACACGTTTCATTGGCATGACGACTTTCTCAAGCAGAAAGGGGGAAGCATCTCTCTCTCTCTTCATACACGTTTTCCTGTCGTTCAGTCAGCTTTTCTTTGGGCGACCGTTTCTTCGCGCTCCTTCCCCTGTACCTTAAATGATGACTTTTTAGTGTATAACAACAGACGAAGATCTAACATGCATAGAAAATAAAAACTGAATCTGAAAACTACAATTTCATCTGTTTTCTTTGCGTCATTAGGTTTTGGCATCTAGATTCTTTAAAATCATATGGGGTAGTTTATCGAAGTACTAGTTCGCATGCTTTAATTTTATCGCATTTTTCATTTCGATCTAGCTGGCAAACCTTTTCTATAAGTCTATATATCGGGTCTCATCGATTAGGACACGTGACCCCCATCCAAGTCCAATACTTCCTCACATAGATAGACTTAAACCTTCTATACAAGCTGCTTAAATTATTAGATTATAAGAGGTTTACTTATTTGATACGTCTTCCGAAGAATCTGATTATGACGCAATTCGGATATTGAAAAGATCGCCCCTTTGAAACATTGCTCGTCTAATTTTGGCAACACGTTAAATTTTCTATCAACGAAGGCGGTGCTTAACAAAAGGCATCAGTGCCACGACTACAATGGAATGATGAGAACGAGTTGTTAGGAGGGGGCACATTGATTAAGATGAACAGCACGTGTAAGGTCGTATTACAGATAATTAATGCATCAGGAGCTCGCGAAACTCCGGATACCGATTGGGGGGGGGGCGGGGATTTCAAAATGTGAGGGTGGGGGTTGTATTGATCGATAGACTCATTACAACAAGGTGTTAGGGTCTTAATGACTTGCACGTGCAACATGTACCTGTATGAACTAGGGGGAGGGGGGGCGATCTAGTTTTCTTACCACTCCTGCTATGATGTTACACAGTTAAACTGTAATACTAAGTCATTATCATTGCTGTGGTGGAGGTAGCCGCCTAGCTTTGAAGCTAGTTATTTATTTTTTATTTGCTGATTGGCCACTTGTGGGGAATCTGGGAGATTTGAAAGATATATTTCCTTCGGAACATCATTTTCCAGATCTATCATTTTCCAGATCTAACATTTTCTAGATCTATCATTTTCCAGATCTAACATTTTCCAGATCTAACATTTTCCAGATCTAGCATTTTCCAGATCTAGCATTTTCCAGATCTAGCATTTTCCAGATCTAACATTTTCCAGATCTATCATTTTCCAGATCTATCATTTTCCAGATCTAACATTTTCCAGATCTATCATTTTCCAGATCTATCATTTTCCAGATCTATCATTTTCCAGATCTAACATTTTCCAGATCTTGCAAACACACTTTCATTTCAGCGTTACTTATAAAAATTGCACACGATAGTATAGGGCGAGACCAATAGTTAGAGAAGGCCTGAGCACTGACTAAAAAGGTCACGTGGGCAGTTTAGACCAATAGCTCGTTGCCACGTCACAGGTCTGTACGACGATCATAGCCTATAAACATGGCGCACGAGAGTAAGGGGCATATCAAAGCACAGACGTGATCTGGAGAGCTTTTAAACATGAGAAACCAGGTCAATCTAATTAAAACTATAACTTAATAATCAAAATGGTCGCAATATTGCATCATGGGCAGCGTGGTCGAGAGGCTAAGTGCGGCTTGAGCTTGGCTTGCTTGGCAACCTAGAAGGGGGCTCGAGGTTCGACACCCGACTCGGGCAGAGTTGTGTTTACTGAGCGCCCAAAGGCAGCACGGGAAACCAACTCCCAGATACCCCCTCCCCCCCCACTGGTCCACAAATGAGATTGGACCAAAACGCTCTGAGCATGCTATAAGCATAAAAGTAGCGCTATATAAAAGCTATAATAATAAAAATAATAATCATATCTTCAGCCTTAACCTATGTATGCATATTTTTTTTATGATAAAAAGTGCGAATCTCTATGTCTCTGGTTCAAATCCTGACATGGTACACTGATCTCACTCCAAACCATGTTATTGACGTTATACATCCAATCCTAATCCACCTTAGGCAGACCCTACTACCACTACAGCCCAACATAACCAACACCCTGTATGGCAGTGCTGAGCAACTGAAGAGAACAGCACACTATTTTCCCTTGGCACAGTCTGACAGCTCAGCAGCAAAAGCTGGCTAGAAGAAGGAAAAGAAGAGTTGATACAATACTTTCTAAGCTGTCCTGTCTTTTCGTGTAACGCTCGGCCCTTACACACTTATGACAATGTCAACACCTCCGCATTATAAGATAATTGTACACCGTTAGTAAACAACAGGTCCAAAGGGGAGACAACCACGTGGTCAGTAATAACACGTTTCTGCTTGTCACCTTCCCGCCTAAAGCTGTAGTTATCTACCCGTCATTTCATTACTTGTGGATTATTATTTATTATATCGTATTGTTTTCTTAACATTGTATGCACGCTGACGTGTTTATTGTCCTATCGATCAGTACTGCATTGTCCTACGGGATTTACAATGCTGCGCAACAGAAACGTACCACCGGGGTCCGGCTCATTGTTTCTTAAACTCCTTCTTCAAATTCTACCGTTAAGTTTATACTGCCCCCCCCCCCCATCAGAATTCCTGTCTCCTGTACTCATGAACTTTGGGTGTGACCGCATAATTAACAACTAGGTCTCCTGACGTCATACTGATATAAACTAGGATGTCAGTCCAGTGGTGTGACCTGCGATTTTATATAATATATGCGTAACAAACTCCCCCCCCCCTTTTTCCCACCCATAATATCAGCAAACAAGGGAAGTGAAAACCCAAAAAATTGACACAACACTCATGATAAAGTTGTGTTGTTTGAAAAGACGAAATGAGACAAACATTTCAGGGTTTAGGAGCAAACGCATAGGTATCGCTACTGTAGGAGCTGTTCTGTTACTACAGAAAAAAAAAAAGTTACTGCAGACTCACCATAGACATAAATAATTATAGACTGGCCGGTAAAAGAGTTTTACTTAATGCAAATGTAAGACCATAGACATAAATAAATATAGACTGGCCGATAAAAGAGTTTTATGAAATGAAAATTTGTGACTTGCAATTGTGTGTACTGTATTTATGTCTATGAGTTTTGTTTAATCTCTAAGACTGAAGATCATGCAATTTTTCATTTTTTCAGTATTCGGAAATCCGAATACAATAGATATACATGTTTTCAAGTTACATGAAGTTATTTCCTTTTTCCAGTCTTTATTTATTTCCTTTTTCCAGTCTTTATTTATTTATGTCTATGAGACTCATATTATGTAATTAATAGAGGCTTTATCTTTAGTAAGAGCAGGCCATTAACTCTTTCTCTCCATAATTATTTACCAAATTCTAGTGAAATCAACGATGGCATCGTCAGTTAGGAGGGAAAGAGTTAAAAACAAGTAAATCATGACGTAATTTAATATATCTCTAGTGTGACCTACTTCTTATTCAAATATCACTCCGCGTTCGGAACTGAACGGAGACCATTCGTTATAGAAGGCCTGAGCACTGACTTGCAACGTCGCACCCAGTAGGCAGTGGAGACCAATAGCTCATTGCTACGTCGTTCAGACCAGTGACGTGGCAACGCTATATTTAGCGTTGGTTTAAGCGGCCCACAGGTTGCGACGTTTGCGGGTCAGTGTTCATGCCAACTATCACAAGTGGTCTCGACTGAACTCTTCTTAACCCGGAGAAAGTTATATTTCAATTCTGGGTATATACAATACCAGAGCGAGGCAAGCCATGTGTGAAGGACCGCGTGACCTGGCATACGGAAGCAGTCAAAAGGGGTGTGTGTGTGGCGAACTGACCTTTCTTTACCAAAAGGAGGCAAAAATATGTAACAAAAGTTAAAGCAGGGAAGAAATGCAAGAAACGATGTAAACCAATGAAGAAACATGGCGTCCTATGTATAGATTTAAAGCAGAAGAAACATGGCGTCCTATGCATAGATTTAAAGCAGAAGAAACATGGCGTCCTATGTATAGATTTAAAGCAGAAGTAAGGAAATGAAACGTTTGAAGCGTAGGGAAAAAGAAAGGGGTGGGGTGGAGGGTATAATCTATTCTCACAGACAGTATGATAATGTAGATTGACAAGCAGAGTAATAGATCTATTCAACAGATAAGAGACACGAAGTCCTGTTTATCAAGGTAAACTAACAGTTTTTCTTTCTTATTGCGTCACATCCTGACAACCGTTGTTCACAAAACAACAATAAACAATGACGCAATAACATAATCAAAACATACCTGGCTCAGGGAAGGAGTGTATGTTAGCTCTTATAATATTCCTATTTCCTTTTGTCGTGTCGCTAAAACACGCTAGATTTTTAAAATGTAGTGTTTTTTTTCCTGTTGTAAAAGAGGATAGATTTAACATACCGGTGCTTTAAATAAACGATTTAACCTAATTAATATTGTTGGGATCGACACGGACTTAATAAGTCATTGACAAAAAAAAAAAAAAAAAAAAAAGATCGCAGTAAATGATTTTTATTATTTTAAAATGTTGTCTAGATCTATACACGCAGTCTACCGTAAATTTCTAAAACCCGGACTCTGGTGGGTACCCGAACACAGGGGAAGCCGCACTGACTAGCAAGTTCTATTCCTTTTTTTTTTTTTAAACAAGCGGCAACCAATCAGACACATTGTCAACTGGGTCAACACCCTGTACCTACTGTTAGAGTGACGCCCCACACACACACACACCCCCACACCTTCCTTCTCCAGTAGATCGTACGTTACATTCTTTTTTTTTCTTATTGTAGTGTAGATAGCGTACAGTGACATTGTGCAGGAGAGATATATCTCCCCCCCCCCCTCCTCATTATCGCTAGTTTTATTTTTATTTCTTCAGGCTTGAAGAATGTTTGATAACTTTGGGGGGAGGGTATAAATTAAAATTACATTAATGCCGCCCCCCCCCTCTACGCGGTCCCCTTTGCGAACTCTACACTATAATTCACTTCCGAGGAAAAGTGAGAGGAGGGGGGTACTAGTTTGTAAGAGGGCATTTTCTTTTTATTTAAAAGAAGTTTTGCACTCCCCCAAAAAGATTCGCAATTTAAGATGAAAGTTAATATAATAATTACCTTGTGGGCACAAAGCTACAATCTCTATTATTTAAATGGGAATATTTTACAATGTAAAAAAAGTAAAGTAGCTATAATCCATAAAACACTAAACTATAGCTTACAAATAGAGAAACAAAACCTAATGAAATACTCAGAAAGGCACAAAGATAAAGGCACGTTTCTTATTCCATATGCTAGAACAAACTCATACAAGTGCTCATTCTTCCTTAGTGTCATTAGAGAATGGAATGGGTTGCCTGATATTCAGCCAGGAAAACCAACGACTTACCAGAATGTAAGTCAATGATTAGCATGCATGATTAGATTGACACATGAAATGCTTACAGTTTCATTATCTTTTTGTTTTGAGTAGCGTCTGTAATATATAAGATAAGATGTAAATGCTTTATAGTTTTGTATAATGCTTTAGAGCAGTGTTCTTCAACGGGGGCGATATCGCCCCCTTGGGGGCGTTTTCGAGATTTTGGGGGGCGCTGGGAGCCAAAGGGGCGGTAGGGGGGCGCTGGGCACAAAAAGGGGCGATAAGGGGGCGCTGAGTATAAAGGGGGAAAGAAGAAACTAAAGGTGCACTGAAACAAAACAAATATAACAATTCTTGAAAATTAAAGCTAGCGAACTAAATATACACAAAGTATAGGCCTAATTAGCTTGCTTCTGATTTAACTTTAGAATCTAAGTTTGGGAATCCCATTTTCTATTTTAAAATTCTTACTCTTCTGCTGAAATGGAAGGGTATCTAGTTTACTTAGATCTTGAGCGCATAAACGTTCATGATTTGTTAAACAAAGTGGATAATACGTCTTTTAGATTCAAGTCTCTTATAACAACATATGTTAATATTTGATATGTAAATGTTAATTAAGAAAAACGTTAAAGCTAACATTCAAATAGAATAATTTAATCTTTTTTTTCAACAAAAATATTGACAGAGTGTTATGAAATGGAATATTGCAAAGAGTTTTAGTGAATTGCCACTAGATAAAAAAATAAACAAATAATGAAAAAGATGTTAGATGTTAGGCTCTTAGATTGTTGTCAGAGGCGGCCTTACCAGTGCGTGGGGCCCTAGGCGAATGTCAAATGCGGGGCCCTGCGCTGGAAGGGTAGACTAGATATTGTGGATATATCGTAACATGTCAAGCTAACAGGATCGTTCGCCACTCACACTGAAGTCCTTTTTAAATACTAAACATACCACCTTACGTAAGTACTGTACTATTGACCTTTAAACTACATAAACTGGAAATTTTCTCCAGCTTAACTTCTGAATCTAATAACTCCACAAAATGCTATGTAAACGGCATCTTTGTGGCTTACATCATTCGTGAAATCAAGGATGATGGGAAAATAAACCATCAGGTCCATAATCTCGTTTTGAATCCTATATCTGAAGTACTGGACATGAGCCTCGGCGTTTTAATTCTTCGAAGTTCTTATATGGTTAGGTCAATTTTGTCAATCATCTCAACCAAGCCTCAAAACTGGTTGTTGTTTGGTACATAAAGATTCTCTGTTTTTTTTTGTTTTTGTTTTTTGTCATTTTCTTATGCCTAGGTGAACTGTTTAATAGTGATAGCCGCTTAGAATGTACAGGTCATAAGATGATGTCTTAATCGAAATTGAACAGTATTTCGAAAACAAAAATGTCATGTTAAGACCTTAAAAAGTAATTGGCATCATAAAAATGCCCAGTAATATTGAGCTACATGTTGTAGTTTATGAGAAATTTTCTGGTTTTCGACCACCTGCGGACAATGGTTATGCTTGCCCTGAGTGTGGCACAATATGTAGGTCACAGTTAGGGCTGGGGTAACTTGTTTGTTAAAGACACCGACATCTGCAATTCACATAACAATGCGCTATGAAGAAATTACGATTCGCTTCTAGGATGTAAATAAATAAATTTAAAAAAAATTAAATATAAATAATAATTATTAAACATCTGTTACCGATGTTCAAATTGTGTTGCAGGTGTGCCTCAAAACTCAAACTCAAATATAGGTTTACAAAAATTATGTCTTCAGTAAAAAGAATGCTAACATAGGAGGCACAACAGAGATGTGGCTGCATTTGAATGTTTCAGTAAAATCCCAAAACTTTGGTCATAAACATAATGGAATTATGTTTTAGCTTTTCCATCAACATACATTGTTAACCTAGATTTAGTGCATAACAAACTTAATGAATAAGCAAAGAAATAGGCTGGATATAGCCACTAGATGAGACCTTTGCCTTGCTTTGACTAATTTAAAGCTTGAAATTTCTAATATTGTCAGACTGCAGGAGGCACGGGGTTCCCATTAGCTTAATTTCACTATGTAGGAAGTTCAGCAATAATAATGTTTAATTAAAAATATAAACACATTTACAATTAAACCGAAAAATAGTAGGCCCTAATATTCAACAATTTAAAAGGAGACTATTCTTAGGATTTGAAAGAAAGTCATGACAATGACATTAATTTTTGTGTGTAATCACTGCAAATTATTTGACATAATTTTGTTATAATGATAATATTGGCAATGCCTTCGATTCCGAAGATTAAGATTAAGTGCATTGTTTCACATAACTACGCAAACCTAGTTGCGACTTGCATAATATTTCGAATTTCGTCTGCTAGTGGTCAATTTAAGTTTTCTTTCCATCTTTTGCACCTGTCTTCAATAATGGCGTTTCTTTAAGTCTCAAATGTTTGTCCCGCAGCTTTTGTGACAACTCTCCAGCTGCCTCTTTCAGAGGACATCTGCTGCTAGGGAAGGCTGTTAGGTACTTTCCTCTCTGCCAGTGAGGGTGGAATGGCGCCTGAGTGGATCTTTATAGCGCTAACGAGGTTGGCACCTCTGTAACTACTCCTACTCTAAGCTTGCCAAAGAAGATCGCCTTTGGCATGCGGTCGTCTCCCGTGCAGGATACGTGTTATTGATTGCATAAAAATTAATAAATTGATGATATTTTGTTCATATTTGCCTTCTCACGATTCACGTGTTTTTCTTAGAGGGGGGCGCTGGCGGAATTTTTTATTGAAAAAAATACGAAAGGGGGGCGGTAGGCCAAAAAAGGTTGAAGACCACTGCTTTAGAGAACCCCTTAAAATGCCTCTAGTGTTTTCAATCTAGCTTAAATAAAATCCGTTTGAGAACCAGTGTTCCAGTTTTCCCCGGTGTTACATTATTCAATAACTTTGTTATCTAGTGGGTCAATGAAAATTTCCAGGCCCGGTGAACTGCAATGTCGGCCATGGAACCAGTTATCAAATCGCGAGGGAGCGCAGTGGCAGACGTTACACCGCGTCATCAATGCTGATAGTGATTATACTAAACCACGTCACCAGTGCTGATAGGTGGTGAGTGTACTACACCACCTATTGACTGTCTTCAAATAGTTTTAGGCCTTGTCACTACTTTGAAGGCAAACCTTGTCCTGACCAAGCTGGAATGTTGAACTTTACTCTTTTAGACTATTGACACTATAGCCATGTACTTCACTCACTAAGTAGTTCGTTGTACTTCTCACATCACGTAGTACTTCTCACACAATGTAGTACTACACACATCATATAGTACTTTCTTGTACCACGCAGTACTTCTCTTAGCATTTGTTATACATGTAGTGCTTCACACATAGTACTACTTTTACACACGTATCGTAGCTCATAGATAGTACTTCCTACACTATTGTGGTACTTCACAAATCATTAGTACTTCAAACACTATTTAGTATTTCTTACACTATTTAGTTCTCCTATATCACATGGAACCCCCACACACCACGTGACAGTTCCGTCCCATTGTGCCACGCGCCATTTAGCGAGACGAATCGTTATACAAGGCATGTGACGTGGCAACGAGTTATTGGTCTAAATTGCCTACAGGTTACGACGTCACAGTGTTCAGGTCTTCTGTGACGGTTGGTCTTGCATATAGTAGGCCTACTCCAGTCATGTTTTAGTGTTTCCCACGTCTTGTTTCCAACCTCTTGTTTCCCACGTCTTGTTT
>JADKLZ010019984.1:0-16922 GCA_021533235.1 Biomphalaria straminea | reverse complement strand
TATCTATCTATCTATCTATCTATCTATCTATCTATCTGTCTCTGTCTCTGTCTCTCTCTCTCTCTCTATATATATATGTATGATCTCTCTCTATATAATGAGATATATCTCCTTGCTAGTAAGCACTATCAATTATAAGTACCCTTCTGATTATAAGGTACAGCTGTCATCGTCCAGTTCTTACACAGCAGTGTGACGTCAGACCTGGGGGGGGGACCTCAATATTTTTTTTTGCTAAGATTTTTTCAAACAACTCAGCTATCAATATTGACAAATGTAGGCGATATATGGGCGGTAGGCAATATAGAAGGCGGTAAGCAATAAAGGGGGTGGTAGGCAATCTATGGGGCGCGTGGGCAATATAGGGGGCGGTAGGCTATATAGGGGAGCTGTAGGCAATCTAGAGGGGCGGTAGGCACCCTACGCGTGTCCATTTGTTTATCTAGTCAGGCTCTACCTCTCTACCACCCGTTCGCAAAAAAAAAAAAGTTTCCTTTCCAACTCAAACTTTCTGGACTCTGTATCCGCCCCTGCCTTGTATGTGTTTGACGTATATATGCGGCCTGCGCTCACAGCAACTAATCCTTCTCGGGTTATTGAAAGTCCTGGCTATTGAAACGGATTAACTTTTGATGTCAGATCTCTTCCTGTGAACTTAACAAAGAGAAATGTGAATTCCTTCGTTAATCCTCTAGTATGGACGCCAATTTGGGAATGTGAGTTTAGAAGATTGCCTTATGCAATTCACGCATCTATCGATTTAGAAATGGATATATGATTTGGGCTTTTCCCCCCAATCTCCAAGATATAAGCCTGACAAGAATGTTATTCATGTATCATAAGGTGATAAGAAGAGTGGGGTGGGGGGGGGGGGGTTCGGTGGCTGAGTGGTTAAGCGCTCGGCTTCTGAACTTGGTCCTGGGTTCGAATCTCGGTGAAGACTGGGATCTTGAATTTCGGGATTTTAAGGGCACCCATGAGTGTAATGGGTACATGACTTTAGTTGGGGAAAGTAAAGGTGGTTGGTCGTTGTGCTGGCCAGATGACACCCCCGATCGTTTAACCGTTGGCCATAAGAACATATGATCTAAACATCACCTGCCCCATAGATCGCAAGGTCTGAAAGGGAAACTTTACAATGAGTCTAACGGGTACATAAGTTGGGGAAAAGTAAAGGTGGTTGGTCGTTGTGCTGGCCACATGACACCCCCGAGCATTTAACTGTTGGCCTTAGAAACATATGATCTAAAATCTAAACATCATCTGCCCCATAGATCGCAAGGTCTGAAAGGGAAACTTGACTGATAAGAAGGAGGGTATTAACGTATACCACAGAAGCGCATTTGAGTAAAGAAATTCGCTTGTACATACACACGTCAACACACATCTGCTTATTAAACTAAGCAAATTTCATAAAACATTGTCTCCTAGTTCATATACACAAAATATTGAGACCAAAGATAGGCCTATGTAAGCACACAGAGATGGTAGGATAAGAAAGTCAAGATAAAGTGATGGTAGGATAAGAAAGTCAAGATAAAGTGATGGTAGGATAAAAAAGTCAAGATACAGTGATGGTAGGATAAGAAAGTTAAGATACAGTGATGGTAGGATAAGAAAGTCAAGTTACAGTGATGGTAGGATACGAAAGTCAAGTTACAGTGATGATAGGATAAGAAAGTCAAGTTACAGTGATGATAGGATAAGAAAGTCAAGATAAAGTGATGGTAGGATAAGAAAGTCAAGATACAGTGATGGTAGGATAAGAAAGTTAAGATACAGTGATGGTAGGATACGAAAGTCAAGATAAAGTGATGATAAGATAAGAAAGTCAAGTTACAGTGATGGTAGGATAAGAAAGTCAAGTTACAGTGATGGTAGGATAAGAAAGTCAAGATACAATGATGGTAGGATAAGAAAGTCAAGATACAATGATGGTAAGATGATAAATGCATGTTACAGTGATGGTATTGCGATAAGAAAGTCAAGTTTCAGTGATGGTAGGATGATAAAGGCATTACAGTGATGGTAGGATGATAAAGGCATTACAGTGATGGTAGGATGATAAAGGCATTACAGACTTACAGTGATGGTATCGCTATGATAAAATCTAGTTACAGAGATGGTATTGTGAAGATAATTGACTAGAGTAACACCTTAAGTACACTCACTAAATTTAGAAAGCCTTCAGGATAGAAGACTTAAAAGTAAAGTAGCAATTATACATAAAACACTGAGCCATAATCTTCAAATACAAAAACAAAATTTAATAAAATACTCGGAAAGGCAAAAAGATACAGGCATATTCCCGGAATTGTAAAGTATAGAAAAAGTCATGAAAATCTCCTGACATTATTAAAATCTTCTTAAAACAGACATCATGTCATTTCAGGGTGTCATTCAATATGAAAAACGCCAATCCTACTCGCGATTAAAAAAATGACATTGTCAGCTTTCAATTAATAAAATATAATAATAAGGCGAATGTTAACCAAAACAAGAAGTTCAAATACTTAATTTACTTTAATAGTCACTGGCATTTAAATATGGATCGAAATCTATCTCGACAAAGGCGATATTTTGGTAGTCGATAGTACCTAATTCTAAAAGGCATATCCAATTCCGAATGGCTGTCGTCTTTTGTTTGTTGGAAAAATACTATCTACTGTAGATGGCTCGTAAAGTTACTTTGTCAGTGATTTTGTACTTAGTAAAGTATGAATAAAATGCAAAGAAGAATTTATTTTCTAATATAAAATCTTAATTTTCACTTATTATCCTTATCCCTACTTAGACTGGGCCCCGAGCAATCCGTTTCGCATAAGGCCCCGCAATCTGTAGGACCGGCCCTGCGTTATTTTCACGACACACATGAAGTCCATAATTTACAGTCAGCAGAAAATAAAAAGTTGCTGTACTGGATAGAAGCAGTAATTCTCACATGAAACGTTACAAAAACATTTCGTTAAATTCAAATGAGCAATAGCTATATCAATGTCTTGCATTGATATATTTACTTATTATATTTCTTTACAAGACGTGAGTTGGAAGAATGAAGACGTCAATGAAATAGCACAGGTTTACTTTTCACAGTTAACCACACACTTCAGCAAAAGTAGGCCTAGATATGATACAATACACCAGTCACTAGAAGAAACACAAAGCAAACTAATGCATGTTTTAAGCAAACTTATGTACCCGGCCTAGTCTAGTTCAATTTATCTATAATATAAACCAGTAAGTAAGGCGTATGTATTCATATATGTATGTCCCGAAAAAAAAATCAAAACCGTTTGACCAATCTTGATAAAATAAATGTTCCTCAAATGTTGCTTATAACACTACGGAGACAAAAGTATATAATTGACCCCCCCCCCCAGCCCTAAAAATAGACAAAGATTACCTCATTGTATCCGTATTAAAAGAACGAAGCTTTTTAACAAATTGGGTAAACCTGTTTTCGCAGCATTTTATATTATTTAAAGGAGTGTAAAATCACCTTTCTAAGCTATATAGTATATATACATTATGGCGCATTTAAAAAAAAAATTATTTAGTTGGCTTTAGTGATCGGTCAAAATTGTTTCGTTTGTAAGAATCTTTTAAAAATTTCTCCCTTCTTTCTTCTTCTTCTTCGTTCTCATTGTTATGTTGGAGGGTTCAGGTCACTACACCAATATCTGAGATGAACTGCGCAGTGGTTTCCAGGTCAGGGAGCTCTCCATATAGTTTTCTTTCTATTGGGGTGTTTTGGGGCCAGTGTCTTAGTCGGGCCTCTTGGTAAAGAGCGCAGTCTTGGAGGACGTGGTCTGCATTCTCTGATGACACTCCACATGGGCAGATATCACTGGTTCCAATTTTGAGCTTCCGGTACATGTGTTGTCGCACTCTGTTGTGTCCGGTCCTGAGTCGAAATATTACACGTTGATCTTGTCGGGATAGCTTATAGTAAGCATCATCTTTCTTGTGATTTGGATGTAAGCTTGTCCATTTCTCATTTATTTTATTTATAATTAATTTCTTCATTTCTTCCAGGTAGAGTGCAGAGATAATTTGTGAGCCACTTCTTCCTTCCTTAGCGAGTGTGTCAGCCTTCTCGTTTCCCTCTAGTTGAATATGAGCTGACCTTTTTTTTTTATAAAGTTTTTCTATAGATGTCCTTATATTCCCTCCCTATTGCTCTATATCGCTTTCTCTTTCTTTTCTATGTTACTTGATTTCATTGTTCAAAGAATGTGATCCGAATCGTACAAATCGAAAGCTGAAGAGGAGATAACTATTTTAACATGTAGCGTGAAAATCTCCCAATACATGGGGATTTCAAGATCAATATAATCTCAGTACCACATGATCTACTTTTTTCCTAAAATTTTTTTTAAAGTCCTGGTTTACAATCAAAAGAGGTTATTTCTTGTCATGTGAATGTCATATCACGAGGGCATCTTATTATTAAAATGCTATATTACAAGAATGCCATGTCATGAGAATGACATAGAACTTTGAATTTGAGGTCAAGAAAATTTCATGCTATGAGAATTTGATGTCACGAAGAATGACATGTCAAGAGAATTTCATGTCACGAGAATGTCATATAAGATGGTCACATCACGAGAATTTCACGAATGACAAGCCATCACTGTCATGAAAATGTCTTATCAAGAAAATGTCGTAACACAAATATGTCTTAACAAGAAAATGTCATAAATAAAAAAAAAGTCTTGACAAAAACAAGTCATAACACGAGAACATCATATCACGAGAATGTCATTTCATGAAATTGTCACTTCACGAGAATGTCATTTCACAAGAATGTTTCTGTTATGAGAATGTCATGTGGCGAGAATGTCATTTCACAAGAATGTTTCTGTTATGAGAATGTCGTGTGGCGAGAATGTCATTTCACGACAATGTCATTTTACGACAATGTCATTTCACGACAATGTCATTTTACGACAATGTTTCTGTTATGAGAATGTCACGGGACAAGAATGTTCATGGAATGCTATGTGACGAGAATGTTCATGTTATGAGAATGTCATCACGAGGATGTCATTCACGAAGAATCTGTTGGAGAATGTCATCACGATGTCATATTACGAAATGTCATCCTGGCTAATAACCTTATGGACACTGGTTTAAGTGCAATGTTTTTAGAACAAAAAGTACTGCCAGAGTAACGTTCAATATACTAACATCACTCTCAACAAATGGCTACATCCGATATCTAATTAGGCCTACATATACCGGTATTACAGTTTGCAAACTCTTTTTAAGATACCATAAGGGTCTAATTATTATTTTCTAGAAAATGAATTGGGACTTCTTGTCTTACACTAAAAAGAAAAGCCCTCAAGCAACAGCTGCATTATAGCCCATGAACTTCGTTACTATTAGCAAACCCCTATCGGAATTCTGGCTCCGGGGGGGGGGGGTTTCCCACTGAAATATTATTTATAGCTGTTGGTTAAATTATTTTACTTTTTCTTTTTTAATTTGCAAAGTAATTTCGAGATCAGTGTGTTTAGAAACATGTGGATATACATCTGTCTATACAAATTTTATTTACAATAAAATACAAACTGTATTTAAAACATGCAATTTCATTGTAAAGAAAAAAAAAACTCTTACATTAACGATTAAATTGTATGTGCATTAAAACAAAGCATGTAATCTAACACAAAACATGACTGAAGCCCATTGGCTCAGTGCGGGGAAACCTCCATGACCTAGTTTCAATGCTAAGCGAGTGCGGCATTAAATTCTCGTGTTTGATTAGTTGCCGCGCCTATCATGCCATGACTGGCGGTGTGGCGAAGTCTGATTATAAAAGCGACGGTAGAAGGATCTTTGATGTCCTGTCGGCTCTCGGATCTTTACGATCAAGTCTAACATTTCTTAACCAAGCCAGTGTAGCTTTACAGTGAATTAGATCTAGATTCCGGTGAAATATTTTCTTCTTGAAGTCGCTGTTCCATTCCCCCAGAGTTTAAAACGAGCCGAGAGTGTCGTCATCACCGACTAGTGGAATTTTCCTTCTAAAACACACAAGAGCCTCTCTTTTTTTTCCCTCTTAAAGTCGCATTCATCGCTACACAGCACACATTACCATGGCTACGACAGGAACCGCTAAATGTGTATTATCTTCCGTGTTGAGGTCAGCAGCTACACAGCTATTACAGAAAGGATCTAAAGGTATGTTACTAAACATGTTTGTGTGTATTCAACAATCAACATGTTTTTTTTTTTTATCTTCTGCTACTGCCGGCTGCGAATCTAGTCTTGGCGTGAGCTAAATTAGTGACTCAACGCCCCATACGAAACGAGTAGTGCCAGCTATTTTTAGGTGCCATGCTTTTGGGTCATCCGCCCCTCTTTAACTTCCGCTTTCTAATTGTGATTATCGTGATATGAGAGTTAGAAATGCGGCTCTTAACATTAGATCTAGAAATCTTTATTTGATCTAGATCTAAATCTAGTAAATCTATTTTAAGCACGTTAGTTATCGTACGGAACATCAATGCAAACCTTGGATCCATGCTAAAGTCTTTTAACATTATTGAGAGATCTACTTACCGGGCGGCCTCCTTGGGGAAGTGAATTTGATGATGCCTAATAATGAAAAAAAAATACAAAATGAAACGTGAAAAAATAAAATAACGGAATTTATTTAAAACCTAGCGTAATCGATCACCGGTGGACAATGATTATGCTTGCTATGTGCATAAATATGTAGGTCACAGCTGGGGGCTGCTTAGCCACGGGAAACACGGCATTACTCATTAATCTTCGGACTCAAAAACAAGCCTTATTATTATATTATTATTAGTGTACTCCAGCAATAACATTGTGGACGAGTCTCGAAATTTTGTCTTTAAAAAAAAATGTTTTTAGTCATGTATGAGGCTCCTATCAATCGAAGGCCCTAAGTGGCTGCCTTTGCCTAAGGCCGGCCCTGTTACTTCAATCCAGTTTGAGTGCAGAAGATAGTACATCTTATAAATCTAGTCTGTGTAGTTGACACCGTACACAGGATCGTTATTTATACTACTTTCCATTTGTCTCTCTATATTTTTCTGGCAGATTTAGAGACCATATAACGCCTAGATTTGTGTTGTAGAAGAGCTTGTGGTTTCGTGTGTGTGTGTGTGTGTGTCGGCCTAGTTATAAGATGGTAAGTGAAAAATGGGATTAGCCCTGGGCGTGTCAGGTGCCGCGTGACCCCCAGGTGGCAGATGTAATACTAAGTTTTAAAAAAAAAATGTGTGTCTATTGTTGTTATATTCTGGTTTGTCTGCTTGCTTGCTGTTTCGTAGAAGGACAATAAAATCTTATATTTTAGGATATAGATTATGGAATCATACGTGAAACATGCGTTTAGATTATCTTATTTGAACAAACTTCTGTAACTTATAAGATAAGAAAATAATGGTTAGATGGACTACGACTGGAACGTTTAGCAGATTCCTTGACGTCCGTAAAATTATAAGTAGGTTTTCAGAACCTCGATTCCAGCGGTATAGCTGGGTCGTGTTGCCGGGTGTACCTTGGTCAGCACTGGTCACTTTGTTTATTTCATAGTATTGACCTACAGCATAGCTACTTAAAATTCAACGCAATCATTTCTATATCATCGAGACTTAGAATGCTTCTTTAGATACTAGTTAACACATTCACACGTTCCATGGGCATGACGACTTTCTCAAGCAGAAAGGGGGAAGCATCTCTCTCTCTTCATACACGTTTTCCTGTCGTTCAGTCAGCTTTTCTTTGGGCGACCGTTTCTTCGCGCTCCTTCCCCTGTACCTTAAATGATGACTTTTGACAGTCATGTCCTAGTCTTACAATAATGACCGAACCAGCTTGGCTTTCGTCTGTTCAAGGTATTAAGGAGTACCCCCAGCCCGAGTGTTGGCTTGTGTAAGGGACGTTACTGACGTTTTTAGTGTATAACAACAGACGAAGATCTAACATGCATAGAAAATACAAACTGAATCTGAAAACTACAATTTCATCTGTTTTCTTTGCGTCATTAGGTTTTGGCATCTAGCTTCTTTAAAATCATATAGGGTGGTTTATCGAGATACTAATTGGCATGCTTTAATTTTATCGCATTCTTCATTTCGATCTAGCTGGCAAACCTGTTCTATAAGTCTATATATCGGGTGTCATCGATTAGGACACGTGACCCCCATCCAAGTCCAATACTTCCTCACAAAGATAGACTTAAACCTTCTATACAAGCTGCTTAAATTATTAGATTATAAAGATTATAAGAGGTTTACTTATTTGATACGTCTTCCGAAGAATCTGATTATGACGCAATTCGGATATTGAAAAGATCGCCGCTTTGAAACATTGCTCGTCTAATTTTGGCAACACATTAAATTTTCTATCAACGAAGGCGGTGCTTAATAACAAAAGGCATCAGTGCCACGACTACAATGGAATGATGAGAACGAGTTGTTAGGAGGGGGCACATTGATTAAGATGAACAGCACGTGTAAGGTCGTATTACAGATAATTAATGCATCAGGAGCTCGCGAAACTCCGGATACCGATTGGGGGGGGGGCGGGGATTTCAAAATGTGAGGGTGGGGGTTGTATTGATCGATAGACTCATTACAACAAGGTGTTAGGGTCTTAATGACTTGCACGTGCAACATGTACCTGTATGAACTAGGGGGAGGGGGGGCGATCTAGTTTTCTTACCACTCCTGCTATGATGTTACACAGTTAAACTGTAATACTAAGTCATTATCATTGCTGTGGTGGAGGTAGCCGCCTAGCTTTGAAGCTAGTTATTTATTTTTTATTTGCTGATTGGCCACTTGTGGGGAATCTGGGAGATTTGAAAGATATATTTCCTTCGGAACATCATTTTCCAGATCTATCATTTTCCAGATCTAACATTTTCTAGATCTATCATTTTCCAGATCTAACATTTTCCAGATCTAACATTTTCCAGATCTAGCATTTTCCAGATCTAGCATTTTCCAGATCTAGCATTTTCCAGATCTAACATTTTCCAGATCTATCATTTTCCAGATCTATCATTTTCCAGATCTAACATTTTCCAGATCTATCATTTTCCAGATCTATCATTTTCCAGATCTATCATTTTCCAGATCTAACATTTTCCAGATCTTGCAAACACACTTTCATTTCAGCGTTACTTATAAAAATTGCACACGATAGTATAGGGCGAGACCAATAGTTAGAGAAGGCCTGAGCACTGACTAAAAAGGTCACGTGGGCAGTTTAGACCAATAGCTCGTTGCCACGTCACAGGTCTGTACGACGATCATAGCCTATAAACATGGCGCACGAGAGTAAGGGGCATATCAAAGCACAGACGTGATCTGGAGAGCTTTTAAACATGAGAAACCAGGTCAATCTAATTAAAACTATAACTTAATAATCAAAATGGTCGCAATATTGCATCATGGGCAGCGTGGTCGAGAGGCTAAGTGCGGCTTGAGCTTGGCTTGCTTGGCAACCTAGAAGGGGGCTCGAGGTTCGACACCCGACTCGGGCAGAGTTGTGTTTACTGAGCGCCCAAAGGCAGCACGGGAAACCAACTCCCAGATACCCCCTCCCCCCCCACTGGTCCACAAATGAGATTGGACCAAAACGCTCTGAGCATGCTATAAGCATAAAAGTAGCGCTATATAAAAGCTATAATAATAAAAATAATAATCATATCTTCAGCCTTAACCTATGTATGCATATTTTTTTTATGATAAAAAGTGCGAATCTCTATGTCTCTGGTTCAAATCCTGACATGGTACACTGATCTCACTCCAAACCATGTTATTGACGTTATACATCCAATCCTAATCCACCTTAGGCAGACCCTACTACCACTACAGCCCAACATAACCAACACCCTGTATGGCAGTGCTGAGCAACTGAAGAGAACAGCACACTATTTTCCCTTGGCACAGTCTGACAGCTCAGCAGCAAAAGCTGGCTAGAAGAAGGAAAAGAAGAGTTGATACAATACTTTCTAAGCTGTCCTGTCTTTTCGTGTAACGCTCGGCCCTTACACACTTATGACAATGTCAACACCTCCGCATTATAAGATAATTGTACACCGTTAGTAAACAACAGGTCCAAAGGGGAGACAACCACGTGGTCAGTAATAACACGTTTCTGCTTGTCACCTTCCCGCCTAAAGCTGTAGTTATCTACCCGTCATTTCATTACTTGTGGATTATTATTTATTATATCGTATTGTTTTCTTAACATTGTATGCACGCTGACGTGTTTATTGTCCTATCGATCAGTACTGCATTGTCCTACGGGATTTACAATGCTGCGCAACAGAAACGTACCACCGGGGTCCGGCTCATTGTTTCTTAAACTCCTTCTTCAAATTCTACCGTTAAGTTTATACTGCCCCCCCCCCCCATCAGAATTCCTGTCTCCTGTACTCATGAACTTTGGGTGTGACCGCATAATTAACAACTAGGTCTCCTGACGTCATACTGATATAAACTAGGATGTCAGTCCAGTGGTGTGACCTGCGATTTTATATAATATATGCGTAACAAACTCCCCCCCCCCTTTTTCCCACCCATAATATCAGCAAACAAGGGAAGTGAAAACCCAAAAAATTGACACAACACTCATGATAAAGTTGTGTTGTTTGAAAAGACGAAATGAGACAAACATTTCAGGGTTTAGGAGCAAACGCATAGGTATCGCTACTGTAGGAGCTGTTCTGTTACTACAGAAAAAAAAAAAGTTACTGCAGACTCACCATAGACATAAATAATTATAGACTGGCCGGTAAAAGAGTTTTACTTAATGCAAATGTAAGACCATAGACATAAATAAATATAGACTGGCCGATAAAAGAGTTTTATGAAATGAAAATTTGTGACTTGCAATTGTGTGTACTGTATTTATGTCTATGAGTTTTGTTTAATCTCTAAGACTGAAGATCATGCAATTTTTCATTTTTTCAGTATTCGGAAATCCGAATACAATAGATATACATGTTTTCAAGTTACATGAAGTTATTTCCTTTTTCCAGTCTTTATTTATTTCCTTTTTCCAGTCTTTATTTATTTATGTCTATGAGACTCATATTATGTAATTAATAGAGGCTTTATCTTTAGTAAGAGCAGGCCATTAACTCTTTCTCTCCATAATTATTTACCAAATTCTAGTGAAATCAACGATGGCATCGTCAGTTAGGAGGGAAAGAGTTAAAAACAAGTAAATCATGACGTAATTTAATATATCTCTAGTGTGACCTACTTCTTATTCAAATATCACTCCGCGTTCGGAACTGAACGGAGACCATTCGTTATAGAAGGCCTGAGCACTGACTTGCAACGTCGCACCCAGTAGGCAGTGGAGACCAATAGCTCATTGCTACGTCGTTCAGACCAGTGACGTGGCAACGCTATATTTAGCGTTGGTTTAAGCGGCCCACAGGTTGCGACGTTTGCGGGTCAGTGTTCATGCCAACTATCACAAGTGGTCTCGACTGAACTCTTCTTAACCCGGAGAAAGTTATATTTCAATTCTGGGTATATACAATACCAGAGCGAGGCAAGCCATGTGTGAAGGACCGCGTGACCTGGCATACGGAAGCAGTCAAAAGGGGTGTGTGTGTGGCGAACTGACCTTTCTTTACCAAAAGGAGGCAAAAATATGTAACAAAAGTTAAAGCAGGGAAGAAATGCAAGAAACGATGTAAACCAATGAAGAAACATGGCGTCCTATGTATAGATTTAAAGCAGAAGAAACATGGCGTCCTATGCATAGATTTAAAGCAGAAGAAACATGGCGTCCTATGTATAGATTTAAAGCAGAAGTAAGGAAATGAAACGTTTGAAGCGTAGGGAAAAAGAAAGGGGTGGGGTGGAGGGTATAATCTATTCTCACAGACAGTATGATAATGTAGATTGACAAGCAGAGTAATAGATCTATTCAACAGATAAGAGACACGAAGTCCTGTTTATCAAGGTAAACTAACAGTTTTTCTTTCTTATTGCGTCACATCCTGACAACCGTTGTTCACAAAACAACAATAAACAATGACGCAATAACATAATCAAAACATACCTGGCTCAGGGAAGGAGTGTATGTTAGCTCTTATAATATTCCTATTTCCTTTTGTCGTGTCGCTAAAACACGCTAGATTTTTAAAATGTAGTGTTTTTTTTCCTGTTGTAAAAGAGGATAGATTTAACATACCGGTGCTTTAAATAAACGATTTAACCTAATTAATATTGTTGGGATCGACACGGACTTAATAAGTCATTGACAAAAAAAAAAAAAAAAAAAAAAGATCGCAGTAAATGATTTTTATTATTTTAAAATGTTGTCTAGATCTATACACGCAGTCTACCGTAAATTTCTAAAACCCGGACTCTGGTGGGTACCCGAACACAGGGGAAGCCGCACTGACTAGCAAGTTCTATTCCTTTTTTTTTTTTTAAACAAGCGGCAACCAATCAGACACATTGTCAACTGGGTCAACACCCTGTACCTACTGTTAGAGTGACGCCCCACACACACACACACCCCCACACCTTCCTTCTCCAGTAGATCGTACGTTACATTCTTTTTTTTTCTTATTGTAGTGTAGATAGCGTACAGTGACATTGTGCAGGAGAGATATATCTCCCCCCCCCCCTCCTCATTATCGCTAGTTTTATTTTTATTTCTTCAGGCTTGAAGAATGTTTGATAACTTTGGGGGGAGGGTATAAATTAAAATTACATTAATGCCGCCCCCCCCCTCTACGCGGTCCCCTTTGCGAACTCTACACTATAATTCACTTCCGAGGAAAAGTGAGAGGAGGGGGGTACTAGTTTGTAAGAGGGCATTTTCTTTTTATTTAAAAGAAGTTTTGCACTCCCCCAAAAAGATTCGCAATTTAAGATGAAAGTTAATATAATAATTACCTTGTGGGCACAAAGCTACAATCTCTATTATTTAAATGGGAATATTTTACAATGTAAAAAAAGTAAAGTAGCTATAATCCATAAAACACTAAACTATAGCTTACAAATAGAGAAACAAAACCTAATGAAATACTCAGAAAGGCACAAAGATAAAGGCACGTTTCTTATTCCATATGCTAGAACAAACTCATACAAGTGCTCATTCTTCCTTAGTGTCATTAGAGAATGGAATGGGTTGCCTGATATTCAGCCAGGAAAACCAACGACTTACCAGAATGTAAGTCAATGATTAGCATGCATGATTAGATTGACACATGAAATGCTTACAGTTTCATTATCTTTTTGTTTTGAGTAGCGTCTGTAATATATAAGATAAGATGTAAATGCTTTATAGTTTTGTATAATGCTTTAGAGCAGTGTTCTTCAACGGGGGCGATATCGCCCCCTTGGGGGCGTTTTCGAGATTTTGGGGGGCGCTGGGAGCCAAAGGGGCGGTAGGGGGGCGCTGGGCACAAAAAGGGGCGATAAGGGGGCGCTGAGTATAAAGGGGGAAAGAAGAAACTAAAGGTGCACTGAAACAAAACAAATATAACAATTCTTGAAAATTAAAGCTAGCGAACTAAATATACACAAAGTATAGGCCTAATTAGCTTGCTTCTGATTTAACTTTAGAATCTAAGTTTGGGAATCCCATTTTCTATTTTAAAATTCTTACTCTTCTGCTGAAATGGAAGGGTATCTAGTTTACTTAGATCTTGAGCGCATAAACGTTCATGATTTGTTAAACAAAGTGGATAATACGTCTTTTAGATTCAAGTCTCTTATAACAACATATGTTAATATTTGATATGTAAATGTTAATTAAGAAAAACGTTAAAGCTAACATTCAAATAGAATAATTTAATCTTTTTTTTCAACAAAAATATTGACAGAGTGTTATGAAATGGAATATTGCAAAGAGTTTTAGTGAATTGCCACTAGATAAAAAAATAAACAAATAATGAAAAAGATGTTAGATGTTAGGCTCTTAGATTGTTGTCAGAGGCGGCCTTACCAGTGCGTGGGGCCCTAGGCGAATGTCAAATGCGGGGCCCTGCGCTGGAAGGGTAGACTAGATATTGTGGATATATCGTAACATGTCAAGCTAACAGGATCGTTCGCCACTCACACTGAAGTCCTTTTTAAATACTAAACATACCACCTTACGTAAGTACTGTACTATTGACCTTTAAACTACATAAACTGGAAATTTTCTCCAGCTTAACTTCTGAATCTAATAACTCCACAAAATGCTATGTAAACGGCATCTTTGTGGCTTACATCATTCGTGAAATCAAGGATGATGGGAAAATAAACCATCAGGTCCATAATCTCGTTTTGAATCCTATATCTGAAGTACTGGACATGAGCCTCGGCGTTTTAATTCTTCGAAGTTCTTATATGGTTAGGTCAATTTTGTCAATCATCTCAACCAAGCCTCAAAACTGGTTGTTGTTTGGTACATAAAGATTCTCTGTTTTTTTTTGTTTTTGTTTTTTGTCATTTTCTTATGCCTAGGTGAACTGTTTAATAGTGATAGCCGCTTAGAATGTACAGGTCATAAGATGATGTCTTAATCGAAATTGAACAGTATTTCGAAAACAAAAATGTCATGTTAAGACCTTAAAAAGTAATTGGCATCATAAAAATGCCCAGTAATATTGAGCTACATGTTGTAGTTTATGAGAAATTTTCTGGTTTTCGACCACCTGCGGACAATGGTTATGCTTGCCCTGAGTGTGGCACAATATGTAGGTCACAGTTAGGGCTGGGGTAACTTGTTTGTTAAAGACACCGACATCTGCAATTCACATAACAATGCGCTATGAAGAAATTACGATTCGCTTCTAGGATGTAAATAAATAAATTTAAAAAAAATTAAATATAAATAATAATTATTAAACATCTGTTACCGATGTTCAAATTGTGTTGCAGGTGTGCCTCAAAACTCAAACTCAAATATAGGTTTACAAAAATTATGTCTTCAGTAAAAAGAATGCTAACATAGGAGGCACAACAGAGATGTGGCTGCATTTGAATGTTTCAGTAAAATCCCAAAACTTTGGTCATAAACATAATGGAATTATGTTTTAGCTTTTCCATCAACATACATTGTTAACCTAGATTTAGTGCATAACAAACTTAATGAATAAGCAAAGAAATAGGCTGGATATAGCCACTAGATGAGACCTTTGCCTTGCTTTGACTAATTTAAAGCTTGAAATTTCTAATATTGTCAGACTGCAGGAGGCACGGGGTTCCCATTAGCTTAATTTCACTATGTAGGAAGTTCAGCAATAATAATGTTTAATTAAAAATATAAACACATTTACAATTAAACCGAAAAATAGTAGGCCCTAATATTCAACAATTTAAAAGGAGACTATTCTTAGGATTTGAAAGAAAGTCATGACAATGACATTAATTTTTGTGTGTAATCACTGCAAATTATTTGACATAATTTTGTTATAATGATAATATTGGCAATGCCTTCGATTCCGAAGATTAAGATTAAGTGCATTGTTTCACATAACTACGCAAACCTAGTTGCGACTTGCATAATATTTCGAATTTCGTCTGCTAGTGGTCAATTTAAGTTTTCTTTCCATCTTTTGCACCTGTCTTCAATAATGGCGTTTCTTTAAGTCTCAAATGTTTGTCCCGCAGCTTTTGTGACAACTCTCCAGCTGCCTCTTTCAGAGGACATCTGCTGCTAGGGAAGGCTGTTAGGTACTTTCCTCTCTGCCAGTGAGGGTGGAATGGCGCCTGAGTGGATCTTTATAGCGCTAACGAGGTTGGCACCTCTGTAACTACTCCTACTCTAAGCTTGCCAAAGAAGATCGCCTTTGGCATGCGGTCGTCTCCCGTGCAGGATACGTGTTATTGATTGCATAAAAATTAATAAATTGATGATATTTTGTTCATATTTGCCTTCTCACGATTCACGTGTTTTTCTTAGAGGGGGGCGCTGGCGGAATTTTTTATTGAAAAAAATACGAAAGGGGGGCGGTAGGCCAAAAAAGGTTGAAGACCACTGCTTTAGAGAACCCCTTAAAATGCCTCTAGTGTTTTCAATCTAGCTTAAATAAAATCCGTTTGAGAACCAGTGTTCCAGTTTTCCCCGGTGTTACATTATTCAATAACTTTGTTATCTAGTGGGTCAATGAAAATTTCCAGGCCCGGTGAACTGCAATGTCGGCCATGGAACCAGTTATCAAATCGCGAGGGAGCGCAGTGGCAGACGTTACACCGCGTCATCAATGCTGATAGTGATTATACTAAACCACGTCACCAGTGCTGATAGGTGGTGAGTGTACTACACCACCTATTGACTGTCTTCAAATAGTTTTAGGCCTTGTCACTACTTTGAAGGCAAACCTTGTCCTGACCAAGCTGG
The DNA here is from genome assembly GCA_021533235.1 of Biomphalaria straminea. Classification (NCBI taxonomy): domain Eukaryota; kingdom Metazoa; phylum Mollusca; class Gastropoda; family Planorbidae; genus Biomphalaria; species Biomphalaria straminea. Next base: position 563 of record JADKLZ010019984.1, on the reverse strand, counting down.
AATGTTGAACTTTACTCTTTTAGACTATTGACACTATAGCCATGTACTTCACTCACTAAGTAGTTCGTTGTACTTCTCACATCACGTAGTACTTCTCACACAATGTAGTACTACACACATCATATAGTACTTTCTTGTACCACGCAGTACTTCTCTTAGCATTTGTTATACATGTAGTGCTTCACACATAGTACTACTTTTACACACGTATCGTAGCTCATAGATAGTACTTCCTACTCTATTATGGTACTTCACAAACCATTTGGTACTTCTAGCACTATTTAGTATTTCATACACTATTTAGTTCTCCTATATCACACGGAACCCCCACACACCACGTGACAGTTCCGTCCCATTGTGCCACGCGCCATTTAGCGAGACGAATCGTTATACAAGGAATGTGACGTGGCAACGAGTTATTGGTCTAAATTGCCTACAGGTTACGACGTCACAGTGTTCAGGTCTTCTGTGACGGTTGGTCTTGCATATAGTAGGCCTACTCCAGTCATGTTTTAGTGTTTCCCACGTCTTGTTTCCAACCTCTTGTTTCCCACGTCTTGTTT